>SNQJ01S0176150.1:5223-20000 GCA_010110895.2 Picea sitchensis | reverse complement strand
TTCTTACAGCTTCCCTCCAATATCCATCTAACAATTTTGCTTCATTGAGCATAGTCCTTGCAACCTCATGAACTATTCTATTCTTTCTCTTAGCAATCTCGTTTTGCTGAGGTGTTTTGGCAGCATAGAATTGTCTTTTTATTCCATGGGTTTCACAGAAGAGATCAAAATATTTTGAGGTGAATTCACCACCATTGTCTGATATAAGACATTTGATTTTTTTCTTCTTTTCATTTTCAAGAATGGCTTTAAAGGCTTTGAATTTGTTGAGTGCTTCTGATTTTTCTTTGAGAAAATATATCCAACCCATTCTAGTAAAGTCATCAATGAGAAACATAAAGTAATACTCTCCTTGCAAAATCTTGGTCCTTGTAGGTCCACAAAGGTCAATGTGAACAAGCTCTAAAGGTTTAGAGATTATGTATTCTTTTGCCTTAAACCTTGTTCTAGTTTTCTTCCCTAGTTGACAGTGTCTACACATATCATTTGAGGGTTTTATGATCTTTGGAAAGTTTCTTACTACACAAAGGTTGTTGAATTTCACAAGATTGTCAAAGTTAATATGCCCCAACCTTATATGCCATATCCAACTTTCATCTACTTAATTTAAATGACACTCCTCATTTAATTTTGCATCTAGTATATATACATTTTCAGGAGTTCTAGGAGCAGTACCAATTAATTTTCCTATGTATTTTCTTCTAATCTCACATTTTTGGGGATCAAAGATGTAGAAGTGCCCCTGATCACAGGTTTGACTGACACTTGATAAACTAGGCTTCAATTTTTCGACAAGTATCACATTTCTGGCTTTGTCTTTTCCCAAGCTCACAGTGCCTTTCCCAAGTATTTTAATTGAAGCATTATCACCAAATATAAATTTACCTTTTTGTTTCTTTAAGTCTAAAAACTTGTCCTTTTTACCTGTCATATGTTTTGAGCAACCACTGTCAACATACCATAGATCCTTTTTATCTTGAGCTTTTAGGGCAATAAGACATTCCTTTTTTGATGTTTTTTCTCTCCAAAGTTTCTTTTGCTCTCTAATGAACTTTGGCTGTTCTGAGATTTCCATAAATCTACAATTAATGGCCTTATGCCCATGATTATGAACTCTAAATCATTGTAAGTCCCCTTCTTGTAGAGGTGCAAAGGAGTCGTAGTTTTTTCTTTTAACTCGATTTGATGCTTGTTTATACTTAAGGATATAGTTCTTAACCTTTAGATTTTTCTTTCTATATGCTCTACAATTTATAGCTTTGTTTCCAAAATTAGAGCATGCAAAGAAAAAACCAAGGAAAATGAAAGGATCCCTGTTTTGATAAAACTAGTTTGGTATTGTCTTGTCTTCCTTCATGATGGGTGGAAATAATCTTCTGGAGTTCTGATCATTACTTATCTTCTCTTCATTTTTCTTCTTGAATGTACTGAGGAGAGTATATGCATAAGATTTTGAGTTAACATGGATTTCCTTTTGAGAATAACCTATTCCATTTTTATTACCTGAATCCCTTTGCGTGGTAATCATCTTATCTAATATTTTAGAGTTATTTTCATATTTTGTTTGAATGATTTTTGCATCCAGTTCCGTTTTTAGATGAACTATTTCTACCTCCATTCTTTCACAAGTTATTTTTTTTTCCCTAAGAGACTTTTCCAGACTCTCTTCAATTTTATTTTCTTCTAAGATTTGATTTTTCAGATTGCTCATGAGTTTTTCCATCTCCTTTTCTTCTTGTTTATGTTTTTCCTTTTGTTCAACTACAAAACTTTTCAATTGTCTATATCTGGTTTTGTATTTTCTTAATTCATCCAAGGCATTGAGAAGTTCTTCCTCCATATTAAATTATGATTCATCTTATAACTCCTTCTCAGGTTTAATTTTTTCTATCTCATTAGATTCTTCAATACCTAATAAAAGGACTTCATCAACATAAAAAATCGTTGTCACTAAACTCTGGCGAGCTATTGTTTTCTTCTATTGAGTAGAAATTATTTTTCCATATGTAAAACCTTTTCTTGTAGTTGGGTTTTTCCTTCTTCTTGTATTGTTTGGTTTTATTTTCTTCATCTTAAGTGTCCTCCTTGGGATAGGGACACTTGGATGAAAAATGACCAACTTTTCCACAGTTAAAACATTTGAAAGGAAGCTTGCCTTTGTACTTCCCTGATCCTTTCTGAAGTTTTCTAATGAAATTGTCTTCTTCCACATCAGATTCTTCATGATGGCAGGATTGAAGTTTTTGCTTCTGATTTATCTTTTGTTTAGATGCTTTGAAAATTCTTTCATCTTTTGTTGATTTATCATTCTCGATTCTCATTTCATATGCTGTAAAAATTCCATGGAGTTGATCAAATGTGAGTGTGTCTAGATTAGATCTCTCTTCAATTGAAGAAATATTTGCACAATATCTCATAGGTAATGATCTTAGTATTTTTTGCACTCAACAATATTTTCTTCTTCTTTCATTTTCAGATTTTCAAACTGAAATCTATAGGTTTGTAGTTTGGATTCTTTGACTTTGTCATCTCCTTTATATACAACCTCCAACTTGTCCCATATTTATTTGTCTTATTTGCAATGCATAACCTTCACACATATAGAATTAGTCAACCCTTCTAGAATTCCATTAACTTCTCTTGAGTTGTCATTACAAATTTTCTTTCCTGCAACGTCTTTGGGTGGAGTAGTTGGTGCAGTGTAACCATCTACAACAGATTGCCAGATATCAAAACCAAGAGCCAACATGAAGTTTTTCGTTCTTATTTTCCACAGGGCATAGTCTCCTCCATTGAACAATGGTGCTTTGTTGTTGGACATTCCTTCTTGTTGATCCATATTCAGGATCTACCTTCAAGTTTGTTAGATTTTGCTCAAGGAACCGGATCTGATACTAATTGAAGGATTAGATCCTGTCACTGAGAGGGGGGGATGAATCAGTTACACAACAATTATATCAATTTTTCATTTATTAATGCACACATAATTTTAACACAGTATTTTATCGTGGAAGCCAATTGGGAAAACCACAAACTTTTTTATATTAACTACAAAATTTGTTTTACATGTTACATAGAAGGAATATGTACTTCCTTTTCGATCATCACCAACTGATCACGATGCACCCACACCCTGGTTCACCAGCACCAACTGGCAGGAGGCTACGACCCCCTGTTTAGTCAGCTACAACTGACAAGGAAGAACCAAATCCCTCTGCAGGAACCAACCTGCCCTTACACCACCCAACCACCCTTAATACATAATTATTTTCAGTTTTTCTTCCTGGAATCTGCTTCAGCTTTTGATCTTTTGATCTGGACTATAGAGTCGCATTCTTCTCACCTCTCTTTCTTGTTTATATATTCTTAAAAACAACATGAGTGTTATACACAGTGTCCCTTTATTTGGAGCGTCGTACCTATTCATTTAACTTAACCATAATCACAGTTTTAACATCTTTATCATGAAGGTTTTTCATAAATTTATCACAGGTGTGGATCAATTTTTATCCTTTAAACTTGATCCTAAATCTTATTTATCTTCACAAAAACCAAATTCTGTGGAGGCGCTTCCTTCAAACCATCACATATGATCGAGCGTTACAAAACCAAGGGCTTACCAATTAGAGTGGAATATCATAATTTCCTTTTAAAAATCTTATATCATATGACCATCGACTGTGACCAAACGCTAGGACAAGAGAGTTCTTGAGAGATCATCAAATCAACGGTCACGATTCACTCTTCTAACATGATGGACGACTGACGAAACTTCTCACTTCAGAACTTTGGGTTTTCAACAGTTCAAAAATTCTGAATTAGATTTTTCGAACAGATCAGACGGTTAGCATTCATTACGCGGAAACTTATCAATTCATTAGATTTTATTCTTTACAAGGATTAATTTGATGACCCAAACTTAATCAAGAATTGAGATGTATGGCCACCATTTACTTTGGGTCTTCAGTCTTCATAGATTTCAGATCTCAACACCTTCTTTCCTTCGGAGTAATCACCTGTTGTGGTAAGTCATAATACGATGGAGACCACTTGTTGTCAGTTAAAATTTCATCTTACACTGTCCTTCCACTGTAGTAGATCGACAGTCGATAATATACCTGACACCAGATCGATAGTCGAGATCTCCTTCGGGTCTCTGGATTTCAGAGATTTCAAGTCTCGAAAACCTTCTTTCCTCCAGAGCGATGTCACTTACTTATGCCACTTGATGACATGTCATGATATTAGTAGCTGCCACGTGTCACTCGGAATTGTGATTTTCACATACCTGAAATGTTGAATCAACTTGACACTTATCATTGTCTAATTGTGCCATGTGTCCTTGCTGACTTGTTCATGCTGACGTGGTTTGTTGAGCGTCCTTGATGACATGGTCTGCTGACCAAAAAACCTGATCCAACAGTCCTCGTGTGTCCTCCAAATACGATGGTCCTTATTCATTTCAGATTTCAGGTCTTCGGGTATTCCAATTCTCAAAAATTTCGAAGCATAAACACCTCACATATTTATAACTGAAGTGAAAGGTGTTCATTTGATCTGGATCTTGGATCAATGACTTGATTTGTTTACGATGCTTCTCTACTAGCTTATCCTATCCTTCCACTCATAATGATTCAATGGTTGATGGAGATTCGCATTTTGGGGATTTCAAATCTCAACTTTCTGGAGCGTAACCTCCTTGCACCTTTAGACTCGAAGCGAATGTTGTTCATTGATTAGGGTCTCAGATCGATGGATCGATCTGTCTATGGTGTTGCTCTTCTAGCTTATCCTTTCCTTCCACTTTAAAATGATCCAATGAATGACGAGAATTCACATAATTGAATTCTCAACAATTTTTCTCGCTTATCCTGTCCTTCCGCTCAAAAGTGATCCAACGGTTGTGAATATTTTTGAAGTAGATCCATGATCAAGAATGATTGTGCAACAACAATCTGTGAGTGTTTTAACTCGTCATTCATCTCCGCAATGGGAAGATATGTGTTATTCGAGAGTCAACCACAATTGTTGATCTTCGAAGCTATAATATCGGAGCATCCTGATTAATTGCGAGATTGGAACAAGCGTGATGTTTAATTCTCCTTTTAATCTCCGCAATCTATCCCTGTCGTATATTTGGTGATTGTGCATTCGACGGTTACGATTTAATCTGACTTAAGATGGTCATTTTTTGAATCAACCACATTTGTAGATATTTGAACCTATGAGATCTGACAATCTCAATGGATTGTGGCATTTTAACTAGCGAGTAGTTTAATTCTTCTTTCAATCTTCACAATTTATCCCTATCGTAGATTTGGCGATTGCGCATCAACTGTCTGGATTTGTTATGTGTTTCATCGTGCCAGACTTGTTGAGTTTCAACATGTCATCTCTTCTGAGCTCAATCTCTGCATTTTCTAGCCCTCCTGAGCATTTATCATAGGAACATTGTTGATCCTATCGTGATCAACAATAATCATGAGTTTCTTTAGCCTTAAGGTGATGTTCTTCTGTCGATTCTTTTTCTTCTTGAGATTAGCCTTGTTACTCTGCTTACTATGACTGTTGACATCAATGAAAATGCATGAATGACAATATTTCCAACATATAAGGGTTGGATTATTCCCTTCATATCCTTTAGCAAGTATGATTTTAAGAAATAACCTTTTCAATATGATATGGACCAATCCAGAGAGCTTCAAATTTTATGTGAAAACATGGTTTTTCCTTACCTTTATTCCACAACAAAACTAATCGATACTTTTGAAAATATTTTGAATTAGTACTCTTGTGAAAGTATTTTTTTACTGGTTGTTGTCTTTTGTTTATTGCTAATATTGTTTTTTCCCTTTGTTATTAAAGTTGTAGAATCTCATTATATCTCTTTGGCATTGGTGATTGTTCTTCTCCATTCTCATTGTTTCCAATAAGGGAAAGATCATTAAATCCCAAACATAGTGGTCATATTGCTTCTTTCCCATAGACTAAATTATACGAAGAATGTCGAATACTATATTTTGGAGTGAGACGGATTTCCCAGAGTGCATCTATCAAGTTGTTATGCCAATTCTTATGGTTGGCCTCAATTGTATTCTTGATAATTTGAATCAGTGTTTTGTTTTCTGACCCCGCCAAACCATTTCCTTTTGGATAATAATTGGATGACTGGCCCATGATGATCCCATATTCTCCACAACAGTTTGTAAATGTTGACCAAATAAAATACCATCCATTGTCTGTTATTGTTGGAGCAAGAATTTTTGGGAGTAAGTGCAACAAGTGAGGTAGAGTGGGCCAAAGAGAACAACACACACCTATCATGACAAAGGGAAAAGGAAGAAACATGCAACTAGCACGACAAATGGAAAAGGAAGAAGCACACAATAGGATTTGTAGAAATCTGACGCACATGTGGACAAACCCATGAATGTTAGGGTTAGGATTTTGGAGTCACATTGTAAGTTTTTTAACCCATTTTGTAGTATAAATATAAGAGGTATAAGGTAGATTGGGGGATATTGGTAGTATATTTATCAAGAGTGAGAGTATTATCATATATTTAGTATATTCTGGAGTCCATTTGAGTTTTGGGTATGTATTTGGATGAGAGTTGTAGAGCTCGGATGGAGTGGATGTAAATGAGGGTTAGGTCACAAGCTGTGGAGCTTGGTGCGACGTTGGTATGCCTCACTACACACTACTAGTTTATGATGCAATGCGCACAATACGACTTTAATGAAAAATAAGAAATAAAAATAAGATCTTTGTGGATGTACCCCTAGGGTGGTGAACCACGGTAAAAACATTGTGTTGCAAATGTGTCTGAATATTTTTTTATTTCTGCAATTATGGTTAAATGGTTAGATGAATGAATGGCTTAAATTACTGTGCGTAATAGAGTTATGTATGCAGAATGAATGTTATGAATGAATGAATTAGTAGATATGATGAATCCTGTGATATAATGCATGGTTAAGTAATAATAGAAGTAAGAAGAAAAACAACAATCCCATCCATGACTGCAGACACCTACATCCTGCAGTCACCCATAAACCATATCGGGTGAAACTGCACTGTGCACTCTGTGCGCGGTGTAGCCTTCTAGCTGACCAAAATGGTCGATGGTTAAAATGGTTTTGTTGGAGAAATAAGGTAGAAACTGGGTCAACCCATATGTCTAACAAATGGTTTTGTTTCCGATACATGAACCCGAGTCTCTCGGGTGAGATCCAAGTATTGTAACCAACTAGAATACAAATAGAATGAATGTTATGAATGAATGAATTAGGATATCTGATGAATCATGTGATAGAATGCATGGTTAAGTAATAATAGAAGTAATAATAACAACCCCAATCCCTTCCATGATTGTAGACACCTGCGTCCTACAGTCACCCATAAACCATCTTGGGTGAGACTGCATTGTGCACTCTATGCGTAGTGTAGCCTTTTGGTTTACCGGAAGGGATGATGGTGAAAAGGGTTTTTTAGGAGAACTAAGGTAGAACCTGAGTCATCCCATATGTACAACAAATGGTTTTTTTGCAAGGTAGAAATTAGAAGGAGATCCTAGATGGGGTTTGGTGAAGAAGATGAAGTGGTATAAATGGATGTTTAGGCCATGGAATCCTATAAAGCAAGAGATTAAAAGATGGTTAGAGACAAAGTAGTTGGATTTCATGGAGAAATATAATAAGGGTTCCAAGTATGTGTTTACTGATTTTCATGAAGAATATTTATGTTTTTTCCCAGATTTATTATAGTAGTGGTTATTGAGGTTAAAGGATACCCATCTAACTAATATTATTAGGCCAGTAGAGTGGATTGTTGAAAATACTGTGTGACTAGAAAGGGTCAATAATAAATTCACATGCGTAGTGTATTTCTAGTTAGACAATATTACTGCAGGATTTATAACTGAGTTTGTAGTAGATACAATAAAGTCATACACTACTATAGAGCATGATTTCTTAAGGGGACCCAGAGGTAGGTACATCAGGTCACTCTACACATCGATTAAGATCTTATTACATGATAAAGTCATGATGACCATGGAATTAGACAACTAGATCACTCTGTGCACATGGGGGAGTTGGGGGAGGCACTAAGGAAGATCTAAGAAATAGAGAAGGATCTAAGGAGGGTAGTAGCTGAGCAAGAGGGCTTGGAAAACTATGCGAAAGAGGTAGAATATCTCCATGCCACGGGGCATATTGAGGATATATTGTGTGCCACATATAAGAGGAAAACCAGAGGTCTTTGGTTCGACTCAGAACAAGGCTCTCCTTTCCATATATGAATTAGTGTTGAACACACAACCCCATGTGCGAATAAGACATCCGAAGAATAAAAATTGGTTAGCCAACAAGTGATTAGTGATAGAATAATTTTTAGAGGACATGGGTCCTGTAGCAGAAGTATCAGTTCATCAAGTCACAGTCAAGTATCTACATCGCACAGAAGTGGTAGTTCAACAAATTTCACAATGGTAGGACAAGATCCAACTATTAGGTTAACAAGTTTCCGAGGGGACAGGTCATATGACCCAAAAAAACATCTATTTATCTATGAGAGGATATGGGAAGAAAAGAAGATTACAAACGAGGATACAAAGGTTTCAAAATTGGTAATTTGATTTAGAGACTTCTCATTAGACTGGTACATGGGTCTCATAAAATATAATCCAACAGGAACACTTACAACTATACTAGATGTGAAGAGTTGGTTAATAAATGAATTTAAGAAGCCAAGATCATAAGATCAGTTTATGAATGAAATGATAGAGGTCAAGCAGAAACTAGGAGAACCTGTTTGGGAAGTAGATCATAATTTCAAGAGGCTAAAAGGTAATTTACAACACACTATTACTGATACACATCATAGACATTTGTTTTTAAATTCTTTGTTGCCACACTTGAAGTATCCTTTGAGACAACAAAAATTCCAAAGTCAAGCTAAGTCGCTGCAGTTAGCCTTACAGCTAGAAAAAACTAGTACAAGCATACATATCCAATTGTGGAAGAGATGAAGAAATATCTGAAGAATTTAACATTCCAACTAAATCAAAATAAAGGAAAGGAGAAAAAATAATTTGTATGTTTTACAATGTACAAGACAAAATGCCATCAAAAGAATGAGTGCCCATTATTTGCACAGTATATTGGAGTGGGTATTCCAAATCCTCTAGCTTTGGGAGGACCATGGTGTAAGATTTACAAAACACATGGTCATGATCACTATCATTTCCCCTTGATGAAAAAATATCAGACAATTCCGAAGAGTACATTTTGAAACTTTTGTCAGTTAGTTGGACATGAAGACAAGGACTGTAGAACTCTGGAGGTGATGAATGAAAGGATTTCATATACATATAGGGTGTAGGATGAACATGTAACAGGAAAACCTTCTTAACATCTGCATTATAACAATGCACAACAACCACAATATAATCCCACACAACAGTTTGCAGCATAACCAAAGTATAATGCACAATGGTTTCAAGGGAAACAACAGTATAATCCTGCACAATATTTTTCAACACCACCGCAATAAAACAAAGCACAACCACAGTATAATCAGGGACCTCAGTATAACACACTGCGTGATGATAATCAAGGAAACAAAGGAGGATTTAGAGGAGGAGGCCATGGAGGAAGAGGCATTGGAGGAGGTTGAGGACCAGTTGTTTTTCATAACTATCAGAAACCGAGGCACTATGCAAGAGACTTCGCATATCTACCTGCGACATGTATATATTGTCGCACAGAAGACCATGAAACATAAGACTATCCAACACTGTTGATAAAAATATAGAACAAGAGGAACGAGACTAATGATAACGTGCAATGGATTGTTGTGGAAAACAAAGAAGAGGATGATAAGAAGATTAACATTGTTTCTATAGGTGGAGCTAAGATAGGAGAAGATACAACTAAGAAGGATCATGACCAGTACCAGTGGGTAAGGAAGAACATCATGCCTAAAAAAAAGTTTCCAGAATTACACTTAAAAGCAATTCCAGAGGCTGAAGGAGATTCTAAAGAAAATATTGCTTCTACTACTTGAGCAAAGCTTGGAGATGATGAAGTACCAGTGTATGCCATGCCTACATTATTTAATTAGACTAATAAAGATTAACCTTAAGATAAAGTAAATAACTTAAGAATTTTTTTGGGATCGTAATGTAAAATTGTTGAATGATAAAATTCCTTACAAGTACTGCAAAGTTTGTTAGAAAAATGTAATCTTGGGGAAGAAGTTTTAAAAAGAGTAAATCAGGTATGTAAGTAGAGAAGAACCATCAGGGAATTTAGATTGAGGGTCCGAAATAAGAGAAGAAACAACAGGGAATTTAGATTGAATGCCAACATAGGCGATTTCAACATGGGGGATATCATACTAGACTTAGGATCTAAAGTCAATGTTATACTAAAGAAGACATGGGAAGCTATGGGAGAACCTAAATTGGGGTATTCACCTATTCAGTTGAAGTTGGAAAATCAGCACATAGTGGTACCAATTGGTAGTTTGAAGAGGATTCCAGTAGATATAGATGGTGTGTGCACCATGGAAGACTTTGAAGTCATAGACATAGTGGACAACACTTTTCCATATACAACTTTGTTGGGGTTGGATTGGGATTTTGATAACCAAACTATTATAAACTTGAAGACAAGAAATATGATCATTGAATCATGGGAATACAGATTTCTTGTGCCATTATATACATCAGAAGAAGGAAGGTATGTGGAATCTGCGATAGACAATATCCTTATAGAAGATGTTAATCAGTTATACAAAAATACCGCACGCGAAGAATATTATATCAACCCAACTGTAGATGAAATGCTCAATTGGAGGAGTATTAGTTCTTTTGTTTCAGACTCTGACACAAGACTAGAAAACTGGTAGTAGTTACTACATGAATTATCTACCAGAATATTTTCCAGAATGACGCGTGTTGAGATGGGTTGGTACAAACACAAGAGAGCCTCATACTTTTTATAGATTGAATGATTGAGAATAATTTTTAATGAAGTTTTAGGTAGAGGTTATGGAAAATTAGAGATTACCAACATTAGATATTTATTTAAAATATACACATGTAATATGGTGGGGTGCACACAAGGAAAAGATCAACAATTGGTTTCATTTTAAAAGGTTGCTGCACATCTGATTTGACACAGAACATGAGCATACACATGAGGAGAAATATCATGGATTTGGACAACCTAAAGAACATGTATAAAAGTGCATGTTTCAATGGATATTAATACCCCTAGAAGAATGGCCACACCATTTTATTCACACACTATAAGGTATTCCAAGGAACTGGTACACAGAACAGGAACAACGCAAATAAACTGTGAACTGGGAAGAAATACAACATAACTTTATAATTAAAATTTCCTTTGAGAATGACAGTCCAGAGATGAATACAACACTAAAACTGGTAAGAGATAGAATATTTGAAGAACCATAATTTGAAATAATCCCAACATACCAGAACCAACACAGACAAAATGTAAGACATATATTACCCTTTTATCATGTCGCAGAAGAATATCCAACAGAAGATAACCCACACAATGTACAGATCCCATAAGTAGAAGGTGAAAGGGAAGTATAAGGTCCCAAGTTAGATTCAAAAGATTATGCTGCACCATTAAAGATAGATAAGGTCAACATTAGAACGACATAAAACTCAAAGATGGAAAGTATTGGAGATTATTGGGATAATCAGACAGTATAAAGGATCGCATAATTACTGTGTGATTACAGTGACTTATTCCCAACAACATTCTCAGAGATGAAGGGGTTAGTAGGAGAACTAGCGTAGATTAAGATATCGTTGAAGCTAAAAGCAAGACCTATCGGACAAAGGCCTTACAGATTGAATCCAATATACAAAGAGAAGGTGAAGACACAAATTGAAAAAATGCTAGAATTTGGTGTCATAGAACCTATAGAAGAGTCAGAATGGATCAACCCTATAGTGGTCTAGGAAAATAAGAAAGGAGAGATTAGGATTTGTGTATATTTGAGAAAATTTAATGATGCTTGCCTACATGATCCTTTTCCTTCCCCATTTACAGACGAAGTCTTGGACAATGTAGGGGGGCAAGAAGCTTATTCTTTTAAAGATGGATTTTCAGGTTATCATCGGATCAAGATAGCACCAAAAGATAGGCATAAGACAACATTTTCTATAGAATAGGGATTATTTCAGTATATAGTTATGCAATTTGGATTGAAGAATGCACCAACAATTTTTTCAAGGGTAGTAGTGGCATCTTTTAAGGACTTTATTCATAATTTTTTAGAGGTTTAATTGAATGATTGGATAGTTTTCAGTTTGTTTAAGGATCATGTTTAAGTATTAAGGATAATGTTGGAAAGATGCAGACAATGTTAGATCTCATTAAATATTAAGAAGTGTATTTTCAGTGCACCTTTTGGCATTTTGTTAGGGAATGTGGTGTGTAAACAGGGTATGTTGTTTGATCCTGCTAAAATTGTTTTCATAGTTAACTTACCACCACTAAAGTCACTGCGCTAGTTGAAGAGTACATTGGTCCATACAAGATATTACAGGAAGTTCATAAGAGGATATGAATAGATTACTACGCCAATGGAGAAGTTGTTGAAAAAAGACACTAAGTATCATTGGAATGATGAATCCCAACATAGTTTGGATATTTTGAAGGAGAAGATGGTTACTGTGACGATTTTAGTATTTCCATATGGGAAAACTAATTTCATGTGCATGTGGATGCATCTACAACAGCATTAGGAGAAGTATTGACACAACTAGGAGAAGGTGATATAGATCACCCTATTGCATTTGCAAGAAAAAAGTTATCATATTCAGAACAAAACTATAACACTAAAGAAAGGGAAGGATTAGATATGGTGTATGCTTTGCAAAAATATAGACATTACCTGTTAGGGAAACATTTCAAGATGTTTACAGATCATTCATCTTTGATATACTTAGTCAATCAACCAATGTTGGGGGGAAGGATATGCAGATGGCTATTGTTGTTCCACGAATTTGAATTTAAATTTGTTGTGAAGCCTGGAATATTGAATGCAGGACCAGATCTCTTATCTAGGATAACCAATGGAGAAGAACCTATTAATTTGGAAGAAAACTTTCCATATGCACAATTTTTTTCAGTACATATAGCTGAAGAGTATTTTACATATTGAGTTTTTGAGTAAATGATTTGCACCAAGAGAATTTAATATTGCGCAGAAGAAAAATTTGGTGGTCATAGCTGTAGACTATCAGTTGATTGCATGTCATTTATACAAACTTGGAGCAGATAACATCTTGACGATATGTGTGATGGAGCATGAAAGGCCCGTCATTTTAGCAGAGGTGCATGAAGGGATTGTTGGAGGACACTACGTAGGAAAAGCTACCGTGAAGAAGGTATTTCATGTAGGATTATGGTGGCCAACAATTCATAAGGGTTCCAAGGAATATTGTCAAAAGTGTGATGTCTGTCTGATAGTTGGGAAGCCATCCAGAAGGGATGAAATTCCATTGAGACCTTAGGTTAGTTTGAAAGTATTTGATAATTAGGCAGTAGATGTTTTAGGTCCAATCAACCCACCAACAAGAATATCAGGGGCCAGATATATTATTACAACAACATAATAGTTGACCAGATGGGATGAGGAAACACAAGTAAAGGATTGCAACGCAGAGACCGCAAAACACTTTTTATTTGAACATGTAGTGACAAGGTTTGGATGTCCAATAATATTGATGAGTGATCAGGGGACTCACTTCATAAGCAATACAATTGAGTCAATGCATGAAGAGTTTAAGATACATCACCAGAAGAGCACTCATTATCATCCTCAAGAAAATGGAACAATAGAAGCCTTCAAAAAGATTTTGGAGAATGCCTTAACAAAGATTTGTAATGTGAATAGACATGATTTTGACTTGAAGGTACCAACAATACTTTGGGTTTACATAACTACCTGCAAGAAGCTAATAGGGAAGAAACCCTTCATATTGGTGTATAGACAGGAGGAAATAATTCCCTTAGATTATTTGATACGAAGTCTGTGTATTGCAGCAATTACATATATGACAGAAATGGGTGCAACACAGGGAATATTCACTCAACTGATGGAATTAGAAGAAGACATAATCATAGCAGGTTTCCATCAGGAGGTACATAAAGAAAAGGACAAATCATGGCATGGAATGCATATGTAGAAGAAGAATTTTAAGGAAGGAGATCTGGTTCTCCTCTATGAAAGTAAGTATTTGCAACACCAAGGGAAGCTTATAATGCATTGGCTAGGGCCATATTAGATAAATTATGTCACAGATGGAGTTGTTGTACAACTACAAGACTTAGCAGGAAAGGAATTTCAAGGACTAGTGAATGGTAGTCGACTGAAATTGTACAGGGACATGTGACCTACTAACTCTCATTAGTTGCATTGTAGAAAGTATACTTGTACATATTGTAAATAGTAGGAGATAAAAGAAGAAAAAATAAGAGAAAAGTGGAAAAATGAAGGAATATCCAAAAAGAAGTAGCTAGAGGAATAAGTTATAGACAGATAGTTGGGATGGACATTGCGCAGTGGACGATAAGCTAGTGTGACGAGAAAATGAAGATATTGTACACATGATAACTATAATATAAGGAAGTAATAGTGTGCCAAAGATGTAACAAAAGAGAAAATTACAGTGCACTGGAAAAATGAAACAGTTGGGAAATGAAAAAAAAATCAGTCTCCGG
>SNQJ01S0176149.1:9415-32227 GCA_010110895.2 Picea sitchensis | reverse complement strand
TATCTTTGTGTTTTGTAATTTAGTTATATCTATAATTAATATAAAAAAAAAGAGTTATATCATGTTCAGGTGAACATTGTTCTCATAGAAAATAAGATTACCAAGTTTGCATAAGGATAATATGATGTTTTATAATATTTATATAATGGCCACAAAATCTGAGTTCTATACTACGACCTTTATCATACTTGGGCACCTCAAAATTCTTTTGACAACCAAAATAAGGAATAGGAAAACCATGTATTTGTAAGGACATAGATACAACTATCCCGACTTTATGTATTTTAAAAATTGATACGATTTCAAAAAAAAACTTGAAATGATTGAGGATAATTATCGAATTCAAAGTCAAGGTTGATGAAGATGGGTGGAGTGACTGCCCAAGGGTTGGCCCTAGGAGCTACATCAACTTAGATTACCTCTACCTTTCTTTGCTCCTCTTCCTTCTTCATGATATGATACCCTTCTCCCACTATGACTCCTCTTTTCAATACTAGGTTCCTAATCTCAATAATAATATGGTCATACTAGTAACCCATGTGAGACACCATCTCCTATAAATAGCTCAACTTTTTGAGGACCACTTAAGTTGAGCCACTCTCTCCTTCATTGTGATAGCTATGAAAATTTCCATCAACTAATACATTTCCATGGTCCTAAAAAATTTGGTATCTATGTTGTGTGAAAAAAAAATATGAGGAACCCATTGAATGATTTCCTCATCAATTTGGGTGTTGGAGGTTACACCGCTTTGCTCTCGGATCCTTCTTTCAATTTTTTCCACCTTCATCTTTACATCATCTGAGAAACTTTTATGAAGAGCCTATTTTATTTCCTTTACCATTGCTTCCTCTTTATAGGTATGTGTTCTTCCCCTTCCATGACCACCTTCCCCTTCATTAGTTTTTTATTCCCCCCTACCTCCATGTTGTCTAGAACTTGCCATAGAAAAACCACTAATAGGTCACCTTTTTGAAGCTGTCACAAAAGCGTCATGATGCTAATCCACTCACTCAACCTATCATGGAGATATCCCTTCGAATTTCCCTTTGAATTTGTTTGTGCACCAATACAAACCCCCATGCATCCAAACAATAATATGGTTCCTGATTGAAAGCTTGTCCCTATAAATCCTTTCTAGAATCATGTCAAAGAATATTGTCGACTCATGCAATTCCCCAAATCCATCATGCATCGACCTCGCGACCGTATGCAATTTAATTAGCATCAGGCATCTACCTCATATTGAGTATGTGTTAAATTCTTTGCACAATTAGCTCCATGCATTGTATGTTACACTGGGAGAAAGGAGGGGATGATAGCCCTCCCCCCGACCCAATGATTTGGGGTCGAAGCCCCCCCCTCCAAAAACAAAAAAAGAGTGTTACTTTTTGTATGTTTTAACCTTATTTTTGGTGTTTTCGGTCCATTATAATGTAATTTTGTTCAAAAAATATAATTTAAGTAAAAAAATTAGAGATACAATTCTAAACATTTGTTGTTTTTTCCAGTTAAAGATTTTTAGGATAAAGCTTTAAATATTATATAATGTTATTGTTTACTTTTTTTATTTACAAATAATTTATGTTTGCATCACTTTATTATAAAAGTTTAAACTTACACCTCACACTTCTATAATTTCTATGATACCAATATCAATTATTTGGAGGAGAACCAAGTTTGTGATGATAGGATAGAGAATGAGTTGAATTGAATAATAACCTCCCCTCCCCTCTCCTCTCAGCTATTCTTCAAGCATGCCACGCATTGTCTCTATCTGAGAATGCTCCAAAGGCATTACAATGGCATGCTGATGGACATCTATTACCTTGCTGCAGGATAAAATTCTATAAGAATGAATAATAAATAAAATGTTATTTTTTTTATTCTATAATGGGAGATAATGTATGCTCATCTCATAAAACTTTTTCATGAAAAAAGGCTAAAATACTTTGCTTATAAGTCTCTGTATTAGTTAACAAAACATTAATTATTTCATGTTAGTTAATGCTAGCTTTATACGTCAAATTTATATATATAAACGATAGTATTTGATACAATGGCCGCGTGTAAAAGCGATTGACAAGAAATGTCTAAACTGTAGACTCAAAGTCTCAATGTAGACCTACCTAAATTAACATGTGTGTCTGCATATATGTAAATATGAGAAACATCATTTTGACTTGTGCGCATGTTGATGAACTTTTATATTCTATTAATACTAGTGTATTTTTTATATTATGGATGAGTTTAATGGTTTGTTACTAAATATTTAATTAGTTTCTTGTTGATGGTTGTTTAATTAAAATATTTTTAAGTGCATTAGTATATATAAAGAATGTAGGATTGTTAAGAAAGTCATCAAAATTGTTTTTAACGAATCCTTAAAATAAATACAAAGTTTTAATTAAAAAGTAAAAAAGATATTATATAAATAGAAAGAAAAAGAAGCTTTTGCATATGTATAAGTTATATCCTAAGAAATTATAGAGGCAAATTTTGATTCATAAAACTAAAGAAAATAATATGATTCCCTTAAGGGACCGTAATTCTTATCTTTAAAATATTTACAAATCCTCTAATGTCACGTACAACATTCAAACTATTTCTACATAGCGATAAGATTTTTCAATAGATGACATAGAGTTTGGTGTTAAGTGTCTCACAAAAGGGAAAGGCGGAGGACATCAAAGGTTACCAAGTAGAAATCTGTAAAATTATAGGGCCTATCCTCATCCTTTACATCCAGAAGATCTTCAATTTAGTAGTCAAGCAATGCCACTGTACCTATTTTTAAAAGTGGGTATAACAACAATCCCTCTAACTGTAGGACCATTATGATTAACCCTCTTTTATCCAAGTTATATGGAATTATTTTTGGAAAAGAAGATTAGCGTATGGCTAGATAGTCACAAAAAAAGAGCTAAAGGCTAGGTTAGATTTAGGAGCTATCATTCAATTGTAGATCACCTTTTTATGCTTAAAGGATGATTGTGGATGAGTGTTGCAATAATAAAACCAATCTCCCATGTCATTTCATTGACTTTAGAAAATATTTTGACACAATGTCAATGAATAACCATTGGAATAGGTTAGAAGAGATAAAAGTTCCTCTTGAATTGAGAGTTGTTGCGATAAGGTTGTATGATAACATTATTGGCATGTTTAGGAGCATTGCGGCTTGGTCAAAATAAATCTAACGTAAAATAGGATTTAACCAAGGTTGTCTCCTATCCCCTACCCTTTTTGGTATAAACTTCGACAAGTTAGAGGGTTGTTTGGAAGAACCAGGTTATGTCAACCCAACCCTCATTGTTATAGTCATCATCCTTCTAATTTACATTGATGATATTGTTCTTATGGTAAGGAGTCCCCATGATCTTGAAAAGCAACTAAAAATTCTCAAGGATTTCTTCTCTAGTACGAGTATGATTGTTAACACTAACAAAATAAGGGTTATGATATCTAAATCCAAAAACGCTAATTTTGTGCACGACGAAAACAACAACTTGGGGGAAGTGACTTCAACAAATATCTAAGAATCAATCTTCATCACAAGATCAACTTGAACTATATCATTGAGAAAATGATAAATAGAGGGTGGAAAATGTATTATGGACTTGAACACAGTTGTAAGTTAGCAGACCTTTGGCTATGGGTAAGAATACAATCTTCTTTAAAACTCTCATCACTCATGTTATCTTATATAGTTGTAAAGTATGGGGTTGCAACATCTCTGGAGAATCATGGAGAAAGATAGAGAAAATACAAAAGTGTTTTATAACTTCTAATTTCAAAATTAAAGGAAATACACCCAATCCTATCCTCATAGAAGTGAGTCTCCTCTGCATTGAGAGAAAAACTATTATTAGGTACCTATTGTACAAGAATAAGATAAACAACATGGAAGATAAGATGGTTATGAAGATTGCTTCAAACTCCAGTCAAAACCACCTACAACTCAAGTAGGGGTGGCATAAACATGCCAAGTCTTGGCTAAACCATTGGAGAATGAAACAAGAGGTTACTCTGTAGAATAACGATAGTATTAAGAATACTTATAAATCTATATTTAAGGATAACGTGTGGTGCAATAAATAATTATATGATAAAATATAATTGAGATACTATAAGGAGACGATTGACCTTAATCCAAAAGATGAAAAGTGTCTCTTTCTTTTCACCAGTGTAAATAAGAAAATCAACATTGCTAAAATAAGAAAAAAAATATAACAAGCTCCATAGTGAAATAGGGAATTGGACAATTACTAAAATGTCATGGGTCAAAATAATTTTTCATATTTGTGACACTAAGAGGGTTGAAGATGAAAAAAATATTCTTGAGTTAGCTTCAAACTCTAGTCAAAACCACTTATGTCTCAAGCAAGGGTGACATAAAGATGCCAAGTCTTGGCTAAATCGTTGGGGAACAAAGAAAGATATTACTAGATGTAGAATAACGACAATATTAAAAATATTATTACATCTATATTTAAGGAGAAATCATGGTGCGATAAAGAATTAGAACATACAACAAAGTTGAGATACTATAAGGAGGTGATCAACCCTAATCTAGAGGATAAAAAATATCTCTTTATTTTGACTAATGTAAAGAAGACAATCAACATTGCTAAGATAAGAACAAACTCTTACTAGCTCCATAGTGAAATAGGGTGTTGCACAATTCCTAAAATGTTGTGGGTTGAAAGAATTTGTCTTCTTTGTGACACTAAGAAGGTTGAAGATAAAAAACATTTTGTCTTTGAATGTCCTACATACACCCACATTATATCACAATTTCAAAATATTTTTTACAATACCAACCTTCCTAACCTTTTAACTCATCGAAACTATGGTGATTTTGGAACACTCCTCTTAAAACTTTCCGAACACAGAAATAAAATTCTAAAAAAACCCATGTAATTCATTACCTTTCTTAAAGTCTAATAAACCAAATTTGATCTCAATATAAATTAACCATCATCATAATCATCATCACCATCATCATCAATATATTTGTATTATTTATAATGACTCAAATTACTCTACAAAATAACTTCAAGAAAATTTCACTTCAACCACTATTAATTTTCATCTATGCACTAAAAGAAAGTTCTTTATCATAATGTAAACTCTCCATCATGTCTGCTTAGAATGATTGAATCTCAACTCATATATATGGGTAATTTTTTTTATAACCAAACTTAAACATATCATATAATCATTTAATTAAAATTAAAAACATCTTAATTAAAATTAAAAATAAAAAATATCCTAGGCATAAATATATATATATATATATATATATATATATACAAATAAATAAATAAATATATAAATATATACTTTATCCAATGAGATGAGAATAGAAAAATATTAGATAAAAGGTTAATCATATAATCATTTAATTAAAATTAAAACATCTTAATTAAAATTAAAATATCTTAAACATAAATATACATTATATATACAAATAAATAAATACATAAATATGTACTTTTTACACATATTTGTGGATACTTTTTACTTGATCTTAAGAGTCTCAGCCCCACAATTCTTGAATTGTTCCATATCCACATTCATTACCTTTAAAACTTATAAGAGTTTTCGTTGATATCCTCAAGAAAGTACATGATCTATATTGAAAATATGCTCATGGTGATAATGCTTTTGTACTCTTAATTATAATATTTAATTATGAATTTAATTACAACCTTTACGAGTTCAATTGTGATATTTTTAATAAAAAAAAATTAGCTTGAGTTAATATATCAATTATTTAAATAAAATTTCGATACAATTAATTATGGAAAAAATATTTATTTAATTTATAATGTTTTTTTATCAATTTATTAATTATATGATACACTATTTATTTATATAATTTCTTTTAAATTTTATTAAAAAAAAACAAATAATAAATAAATCATATTTAGATAATATTTGATATTGCATTTTAATATATAAATTATAATAATTTTAAAAATAAAAATTAATAAATACAATTATATATATAAAAAATAAAAAATAATATTTGTAAAAAAAATTTAAAAATGAAATCAAAATGATTAGACACTTGAATGTAAATATATACACTTTGAATATAGTACATGCCTAAAAGTCACAAGTTTATCCATAAATACATTAATAATATAAAATGTCAATATAAGTCATAATCATAATTATACATAGTATTGTAGGAGTAATGGAATATTTAGTGATAACAATTAGAAATTAGATGACGAGGCATCCTCATTCCAAAAATTGTTTCTCTAATCATCATTATCTTTATCACGTTGATCATTAACTTTTTATAATAGAAAGATCAGTAGATGTGACATTAGTTGTTGCCTTTGTAAGGTATGGGTAGTAGATCATCAACATCTACATTAGAAATATTAATGAATCTTATGTGAATTGCCACCTCTAGGTGGTATGGTTAGTAGTATTTTCACTACTAGTGGCACCAATACCTTAGTGACAAGTTCCATCATTAAAAAAAATCAAAATTAAGTAAGTATGAAAAACTAATTAAGTAAGTATGAAAAACTAATGCTTGAATTGAAGAAAAATCATAAACTAGTTCAATTTGTATTATATATAACTTGATTAACCAAGATCTAAATTAATATAAATTGATTAATCAAGATATAGGTTATGTAACGTCTCCATCTTGATTAAGGTTCATTATTTGTGGAATACACATAAAAAAAAAAAAATTGCTAACGTATCATGTAGCTTACCAACTACAGGAAAACACACGGATTTTGTTGGACAATTGGTTTAGATAGTTGGTTGTCATTGATGTCAACCCTTGGATAGTGATGTTATAGATTGATGTCAACCCTTGGAGAAGTCCGACAACGAAGTCCGGTAGCACAAACATATGGGTAAGGGACCTGATTATGGTTGAGGTATAAAGGCATGAAGATCAATAAATATGTAGGCAAGACTATCATGGATGGATAGTACATGTCATGTCGTTTCTGATGATATGTGGTATGTCACATAGTTCCTCGTGGTTAGGGAGTTATGGCCTTGAGAAGTTGGAGAACCCCTTAGAGTAATCTAGAAGCCACTAGAAGGTCAACAAGAAGTCAAAGATTCTAGAACATCATAAAGAACATTCCCTAGTCAAAGCAGTTGTAAAAGAAATGAATTATATAATGGAGTGGTTACAACAAGAAGGGTAAAGGAGTTATGTGTTGACTAATTAAGGAAAGTTAGTTGCAACAAGAAAGTGGGTTATCCCTAGAAGATGGAGAAAGGGGTAAAACAATTACAATGAAACTTCTAAAGGAAGGCACTTGGAAAAGTATAAATAAGAGAGCAAGGGACTCCTATTAGAACCTACCTACCTATTGAATTTTATTGAATATCCATTCTGTGAAAGGTTATTTGCAGGTATTCATCGACAAATCTAAGAAATCATAGGTCTGAGGTAGCGAAGGTCTGAAGGAGAAAGTTTTTTGGAGCTACAGAGAGTGAGATTTTTCTAGGATTTATGAGATTATTCACGAGGTGCAGAGCAATTAGGGCGCGAACATCCATGGGCCATAGTGGAGGAAAGCACGGATACCCGTGAGCTGTAGAAAGGGAAGGCACAGATCTATATAAAGGGAAAGGAGGAAGATGCCTGCTCCAGGTTGTAGGATTTCAGGAAAGTTTGTAGGTATGTTTGTCAGAGATCAGATACAATAGGGATACTACAGAGATAAAGGTATGTTCATGGTTATGTTTTGAGATTGCATCTTAGTGGTGTTGTGGAGCATGCTTGAGGCATGACTTGGTGAGGTTTGGTATATTCCCTCTCAGATGTATGGTATCTACTGTAGAGTTTTTGAAGTAGATCTGTTGAGGCACATTGTTGGTGCACTTAGATTGGTTTTATTGACATATTTTGTGGTGCATTGTGAGAGGCATGTGTTAGTAGTCTTGGTATATGATTGGCTTATGAGTGGTACATGTTTAAAGCTATATAATAGTGAAGTTTTGGCACATGGTTTGATGTAAGGGCTTATCGTATTTTTTTATGGACAGTGTGATGTATTTCCAGAGAAATTTTGATGGTTATATTTGTATATGTCTTTGGTATATGGTTGAGGTACATATTGGATACATGTTGGGACATATAGTTGATGATGTTGGTATATCTTGATGAGTCATAGTTGATGTGTAGATGACACATGATTGGTACATGCTTGGTACATTGTTGGAGACACTTGTTGGTAGTATAGTTGACACTTGGTTTATGAATGATGTGACATAGTACATCTAGTTGTTGTTGTGAGTAGTCTTGGTTAATGCACATCTTCGTGACATTGTGCATACGGTTGAGTGGTTTTGGTAAGTATATATGATTTGGTTGATGAGATTATAGTGACAGGTTCTGAGTATCAGGTTTATAGTGATAGTTTGATAGAAATAGAGATAGTGACAACGAAAATGGGTGAGTTTGTGGTAGTCTGTGAGTTGCAGTGAGGATAGATGCAAACATCTGCGAGTTGAAGTTAAGAAGGGCAGTGATACCTACGTGTTGAATTACAGATAGGTCGTGGATATGTAGGAAATCTTTGAATAAAGTTGGTATACGTTGTGACAAAGTGTTGGTATAGGTTGATAATGACAGAGTGATAGTGGCAGTGATCGATTCAGTGACAGTGACAGGTTGTCTACATTTGGAATTTATATTTCAGGGCAATTGGATGGGACAAGGAAAGGGGGTTGTAGCCTCCTTTTGGTTGGTGTTGGAGAATCATGCAGTTGGATCTTCTTTCAAGTTGGAGCCTGAGAACTAGGTGGTTGTCACCACCTTTCGGTTGTAGTCGAAGAACCCAAGGGGTTGTATCCTCCTTCTGGTTGGAACTAGAGAATTAAGGAGTTGGAGCTTCCTTCAGGTTGGAGCCTGAGAAACTAGGGGGTTGGATCCTCCTTCCAGTTGGAGCTGGAGAATTAGAATTTGGTGCTTCCTTGAATGTAATTCTTTGACATATAAGAAAATCATTACGTGGTTTTCTCCCACATTTTGTTTCCACGTAAATATTGGTGTACTGTGTATTGTGTGGATGTATTTATTATTGTTTATTATGCACCAATGTATGTTAATTTTTATGATCCAATAATATATTGATTATGAACTGATGAACATGGTTGAATAAGTTAAAGGAATATAAACTGTGGTTAAAAGTGGTATAAATTTCTTATTACTGATTCACCCACCCTCTCAGTAATCTAACAGATATAACCATTTGTTGATACCATTAATTTAAATGTAGCTACAACATGTTGAAATAAATATGAATGCAGATAATTAACTTCATCACAATAGCATATTAATCATTCTCATACACATATCTAATGCACAACAATTAAACTCATAATGCAACATAGAAAAAATATAAAACACTTATATTTCTAAATAGTTGTGCAACCATTTTCTTGGGATAAACATCCCACCCAATCATAGACTTGTTGTTCCAAACCTCAAGAGAAAGTCACCCTCGAGCTGGGGCTAGGAGTCCAAAAAATAGGGTGTCTCTCATTTTCCACTCATAACTCAGATGATCCCACAACCCACTGGTATTCTCCTATATCTATCCCAAATTTCCTCCAGCTTTCTTCCTCTTGACCTTCCCAACCTAATAAATTCACCCCTTTCACTACTCTTAGTCTATCGGGTGTCCCATTCGTTTATCAGGGTCTCTATGGCATAGGTAATCAAGAATCTCACTACTCAAAAACTCAATGGAACTCACTGCTAGGAAAACTACTAGGAAACAAAAGAAGATCAAGATTGTTTCTCCAGTGAAACTCACACACAAGAGTTCACTCTTCAATCTTGAAAACTTGGTTCTTCTGCAAGCCTAACAAATTTCCTTTTCAGTCTTCAATAGTGCCAAACAACTACTAACATGTACACCATTATTTCCTCTAAGTTCCAACACTCTACTCTCCCTTGCTATCCCAAAATATGCATGCAAAAATTGCTCCTTTCCCATACAAATTTCCTTCCCCCCATGCAAGTTGACTCTCACACTCCCAAATGTTGATTTTACTCATCCCCCATGTTGTCATAAATATGGGATGTCACTTTTCACACCAACCCTCTTACATGTGTTTAATGTTTGTCTTTAGGAATACTCAATTAAAAATTAGAAGGTTCATACACCCCCCCTTGGACCCCCTCTTAGAACTTCTCTTAAACCATCCCCCCTCTTGTGGATTAATTAGCCCTCATCTCTACCCATGTCCCCCAACTATTGTCATCACATTTTATTTATTAAATTTAGATACACAATTTGCATATTACATCGCTTGGCCACAACTACATATCATATCTACATTATGATTTAATTAAAGTGGGGATTATAGCGGGGACGTTACATTCCCCCTCCCCTATATTTTTTCACCGTGACCCTTGATGAAAAAAACTATGCCAATATACACGTACAAAACTTACATCACAATACGTATAAAAATTAAATTTTTCAATTTCACAACTCCAGTAGAAATTCCAACCATAATCTCCTATTCCTCTCAACATGTTGACCCAAGGAATTTACCCACTTCATTGTTCTCAGTCCAATAGACCATGCCATTATTTTATTAGGGTATTTTTAGGGACCTAACCTCTCTAACCCCTCACGTAGGTAGAATAATATATTTTCCATGTAATAAAGGTCAATATTAATAAGGCCTAGGAATAAGGAAGAATGCGTCAAATGTAAGAAGACCTAATAGAAGCTTCCACTTCTAGAAGATATTCCTCTAGAATGTTCTTTTGGTAGATAGATTTAGTATAAATAGGAGTCGAGGGAATGCAAAGTTTTGGTGTTGAAAATTATTGTAATAGAGCGCTTCTTTGCTAGAGGTTTCCACCTCGAAGAGGCAAGTGAACATTGTTTCCTATCAATAAAGGCATTATTTAGGTGTTGTAGTTTCATATATTGTGTTGTTAAACTGTTATTCTCTACAATATTTCTGTTTTCAACTATTATAATAGATCTGGTACCTTACAAGTGGTATCAGAGCACTTTCCTTGGCAGAAAATTGTGGGTTATTTTTTTTTTCAGAGTAGAGACGTATTCCAACGTCTTAAAGCTACAAAGATCTTTCATTCAGTGCATAAATCCACGGTCGAGGAAGAATACACAGAAGAACTACAAGTTGTACTTAATCACACATTGTTGGCCACCCTTGTAACCCTTGTTGGTACCCCTTCAAGTGATATCACATCAAACAACACTTGTATACAGATCGACCTAGATATCACGAAGCCCTTCGTAGATAAACCATCGGCCCCTTGACTTATATAATTCCACCGAGAACAACACTCAGGAAGATACTCTCTAGTACATGGGTAGTTGGTTAGTACAACTAAGGGCACGGTCTAGCCTCCTTAGTCGGTGCCTTGAGATATTGGGTTAAGTACTACTGTTGGACCTTGCACATATATCAGAGAGATATAACATAGGGTAAACCCTTGTCTGCAGAAAAACTAAATACCCTAACCCTTGGGATGGAAACAAAAATATAATATACAAGATATATTGACGTGCAACTTTTCCTCCATTTTGGTTGCAAAATTCCTACACAATTCTTCCTGTTAAGCATTTCGCCATTTCATCACTACAATATTATTCAAATTAGAGTATAACTCCGTAGGAGTAAAAAACAAAATTGGATACTGTCAACAACATTATTTGAGACCTATCCCATTGTATTCCTCTCTTCACCCTAATCACAGTTATACCTATTATTTTTTAGCAATTTTTTTTTTCATGGACCTGACCCCGTCTCGACACCCCTATTTAGAATCTATTCCAATGAATTCCTCTCTTTTCACTAATCATAGTGATACCAATCATTAGTAACCCATTTATGTGTGGTCCCAATTTTCCCCATGTCACATCCCCATGGACCACACTCATAACCAAGATTGGGAACAATGTCTCATCGCCTTGGACAAAGCTCATGACCAAACCCAGAGTGATATTTATTCCATTACTTCTAGTATTGGTAACCTCAACTCCTGCCTTTCTCCACTCGAATCACTTCCCACATCCATCACTCAATTGACCGCCACCTGTCAGCAATGCCAAGATGCAATGAACACTTTGATCGCCTTATTTAAGCCCACCCTAGACCCTTTTTCTTCTTCCACACCTTATAACCATGAAGTTCATGAATCCTCCCAATCCAACTCTTTTCCTCCCCACCACTTTTAGTAGGACCTGCATCCTCCTCGCATGGAGGTGAACAAAGTTGATGGATTAGATCCCACAGGATGGGTCACTCAAATGGAACACTATTTCTCTTTGTACAACATCACCGATGAGTTGGAAAAACTAAGGTATGGTGATCTCCATCTAGATCCAGAATGTTGACAATAGTGGAAATGGAGAAAAAATTCCCACCAAGGGTATGTGGCTTGGATTGGAAACAATTTATTGCAAAAAGTTTTGAACGCTTTGACATTGACACCCACCATTTAGGTCGTTTGACAAAGTTGAAACATTCTGGCATAGTGGAAGAATTTATATCTTCTTTTGAGAGATTGTCTTTCCACACATAAGCATGTTTGATGCTTTTTTCAGAGAATGATTTATCAGTGGCCTCAAGGATGAGATCCATGCCCACGTCCTCATGTCTCTCCTCAGAGTTGGGTGGAATCTACTAAAAGAGATAAGGTTGCACAATAGTTTGTCTTTTATCAAACTAGAAAACCCTCCTTTATTCCTCTCCCTAAAGAAATCACTCCCACTCCTCCCACTCTAGTAAATATCCATAAATTGACTCAGGAAGAAATGGATGAATGCCAACTCAAGGGCCTTTGTTATAGTTGTGAAAAAAAATATTTTTCTAGGCACAAATTTAAGGAACAAGATATTTTTATGGCCATCTATGAGGATGTTTCAGAAGAATATGTTGAGGCTCCCCCTACAACCAAGTCACTTGAACCCACTGACATGACTCCCCCTTCCGACCCTCTAGAATTTGAACTGGTCATTTCCATGAATGCTCTCACTGGCTTCTCTACTCCCCAAACCCTCAAGATAATTGGTTACATTAAGCATCGAAAGGTCATTATCCTTGTTGACAGTGGATGCACCCATAATTTTATTCATCGTCGCTTTTCCCAAGAAACTAGTTTATTTATTCGAGCAGTCAACAACTTTTAAATCATGATTGCCAATGGTGGGTCCATGTAATGTGGGGAGCATTGTGAAAATGCACTTCTCCAAATTAGTCATTACCACATGAAATATCATATGTTTTCTATCGACATGGGTGGTTGTGACATTGTGTTGGGTGTTGAATGGCTAAGGAATTTAGGTCCCATTCTCATGGATTTTAAGGAATTAACCATGTAATTCAACCAAGAGGGACAACAATATAAGTTCCAAGGCATCACAACAAGTTCCCCTAAGATCATTAGTTACCATTGATTGGAAAATCTCCTAAAGAAAGGTCATTTTGACATTATCACACAACTCCATTCCATTCATTCCACTAAGACACCCTCTGTGTTTCCTGACCTCCAATCCATCCTCTCCAAACATCAAGTTGTATTTTCCACTACCCAGGGACTTCCTCCTTCTGATGGTGTTCATGATCATTTTATTCCCCTCTGTTGCGCCTCTTTTTCCACCTAGATGAGAAAAATAGAGGTGCTTGCAAGCTTAGTTGGGTTTGCTAAGAAGGAAAACTATAAGGAAAAGGGTTAGAGAAAGAAATATAAAAGAACAACTAAGAATTAAACTAAGAAATAAAATAACAACTAAACTAGTGAGCATAGGGACATAAGAACAAAAAAACCAATAAGACCCATGTCACCAATCGTAATGTTTATATCAGTGAAAGAAAACACCAAGAAGAAAGAGGACTATGAGTACCTTCTTCCTCCAAGGGAGGGCTCTTGGACCCCCACAAATAATCTCTTCTTACAACTTTCAATGAAAATGGTGAAAGAATTCTTTGCTAATCCACTCAAGGGGTGAGATGGATTGCCCAATGTAATGGTGCTAGTATACTCTTGATGAGAATAGAGGATTCCTCAAGAGAATAGTAGAAACATAACTTTGCTATTGAAATTCCTTAAGAATGAAGTGCACCCATGGCCTTGTTTTATAGCACCTCTTTGAGGTATTGTGCAACCAACTTGTAGTGTAAAAAGAGGCTAATTAGGGCATTTTTAGGTCTTTGACCAGCCACCTAGTCGGATCCAATCTAGATTTGAGTGTCAAATCAACTTGGAAGCTGAACCAGAAGTGGGTGGGAGGCCGACCAATCTCATAAATGCATTGTTCTCATATGTGCGTGGCGTTTAGCGACCACAGTCGCGTATTGGGTGCATGTGCGCTTTTCCATCGTTTATGTTTTGCACATGTGCGCGCGTACCTTGTGTAGTCATAGCGCACTTTAATTTTTTCACTGGTTGTATAGTTTTTGACCCTTTGGAAATGCTTTTGTGGTAATTTTGGTCCATGGGTGACCTCATAACTGTTTGACGATGTTGGATTCTTGTAACCATTTGCGGACAAAATTTCAGTGATAATAGATGCCCCCTGATGGATGAGGTTAGGAGCATACATATAGCTGAAATTCATCAATGTTTCTTCTACTGAGAGTGTTGTTGTAAGAGCGAGCGATAGTGGGATTGTCAAGAGTTACCTGTTGGAGGGAGAAGGGAACTTGTAGAACCCAACCTTCCATAAGGTGTGTAAAAATAAACTGTGTACAAATGAGGTGGGCATGCCCCATGCTCGTGTCATGTAACTCAAAAAGGAATGGTGTGTTGATGTAGACAACTGCAGGTTCCCTCGGGGGCGGTCGCGATAAAGGCAGAAGACAATTCTGCAGAGGAGCAGACTCTGAACAGTAGGCAGTGACATCTGTAAGAAATATCACGGATTCTGTAGGCATTGATAGCCCAACCAAGTTCAGAGGTCTTCGACAAATATAAGAAATAATTGCAATAGTCGCAAAGTAAGACCCACTGTAACATGAGAAAGTGTTGAAGTCGAATGTTACAGGGGTCAATGAAAGTAGGGAGCAATTGTGGTTCTCCCTGTGCCGTCTGAGACCTCTCATTGGAAAGTTAATGAGAGTCAAGATATTGTCACCCTTCTGGAAACTGTGTTGATGTCGAAAAAAACGGGGGATGCGACTTCGAGAAGAAAGGAGCTTCGTGAAATATACTAGGTGAGGTTAGGAATTGAGGAGGTACATGGATGAAATCAAGATGTATGGAGACTCAAGACTGCCCTTGGTTGGGGGTATGTGCGAGGTATAAGTGGCCGCAACCATTCAACTAGGTCAAGTGTCAGGGGGACAACAAGACAGGGGATAAGTTGTGCTAGAGGCGGGACAAAGTGAACAAACTCAAAGGGAAGAGGTAAGTGGCCTGTGGTATACTCGGAGTATATGGATGATGTCAACAAGGGTATATGATAAGAAGTGCCCCAACCAAGGGTGACATGGGTTGCGTTTGCAAAAAAAGGGAAGAAGGTCATCAAAGGTGATGACAAAAGGATATGTAAATGTTGGAAACAAAGGCTTTTTACAATGTACCAAATAAATAAAGAATAATTTGGGATGAGTGTACAAATACAGAAATGGGTGCCCTAATGTAATATGGTTGGTCCGGTTAGGGCACAATTTGCTTGGAGAACTGGTGGAGGGTGGGGGCCCCATGGGTGGGTTTCTGTACGAGGTAGGTGAAATGGAGGGAAATTTGCAGAGGGGCAAACTGATTTGTGGATGAAATGGAGGGTTCATGATACTGCGGAGGTGCAGTCAAAATAGAACCTTGAAGAAATAATCTGGGATTCCAGTGGGAAAGCTAGCAAAATGAGGAGAAGGAGTATGTGGCTGATTCACGACATGATGCAAGACTATCGGGACTCCCATCCCTAAAGGGTTGAAAAACAGTATGAGTGTCAAAGTGAAAAAGGTTTCTATGAATGGGACAACTCATGTGGGGGAGAGTGCTACCATGTGACAATACCTAATATGCAATGTAGGTGTTGGTACTGCAGAGCCGGAGATGGGGATCCTAGAGGCAAATGTCAGAGGGTGTGACTGGAGATGCAATTGTGATTCAGAGGGAATGATTACATGTCAGTGTTGATTATATACCTGAAGGGGTTGCGTTGATGTATGATGACCAAGTACCTACACACATGAAAACCAAATACCCGATGTGAACAATATCTGAAGAGAATCTAACATACAAGCATTTATTTGATAATTTTGAACATGAACATGTGTACCTGGACGGGGTATGAAAAAATGGCACCTCGAGGGATAAGGATAAAAACTAGCCCAGAGATTGTCTTGATGTAGATGATGGGATGTTGATCCCGTGGCTGAAGACGGATCGAAAAATGGACACCCGGGGCTCCTGAAATTGTGATTGGAAGTTTGGCAGAAAGGCCTGTATATAGTTGTAGGGCCCACATTGCCACCTCATTTGTACTTGCTGCAAGAGTGACTAGAATTTTCCATGACCAAGCGTATCATGAGTGATAGTGTAAGCAAGGATGAGGTCACCTTCGTGAAATGAGTGAAGGTTGACATGGCGATCAAAGGTGGCCTTTGACCATTTTTTGGCTGCCTCATTGTCCTGTAATGAAGATCGACGATATTCATCCAGGGAATCTAAGTTCAACAAGCGATGCTCCATTGGAGAAGTGTTGGATAATAGCTCTATTGCGGTGTGTAAGGTGGAAATTTCTCACTCTATGGGAAGAGTTTCCTCAACCCCATGGAATAGATGAAATGGTGTGAAACCAGTGGCCATTTTCATGGCCATACGGTAAGCCCATAGCGCAGAAAATAACATATGATGCCAATTGGTCTTATGTTTATCAACCGTGCGTTGTAACATGGTCTTGAGGACCTTGTTAACTGCTTCGACCTGTCCGTTAGACTAAGGGTAATATGGTGAGGAAAACTCGTGGGAGAGTCCTAACCGAGATGAGAGTTCGACAAAAATCTCATTCTCAAAGTGTTTCTTGTGATTGGAAACTAGTTGGAGTGGTACGCCAAAGCGGGATATGACGTGATTAAAGAAAAAATGCATTGTAGTGTCAGTGGTGTTGTTGAAGGTGGGCATAGCTTCAACCCATTTTGTGATATAATCGACTGTGACAATAATGTATTTGTGTCCATTGTTAGATGGGGGATTATAAGTCATGAAGTCGATGCCTCATTTACAGAAGGGGACGACAGTAATGATTGGGTGAAGAAGAGTAGGTGGTGCTCATGCTTTGTTGGCGTAAACATGACATTTCTCGCATCGCTTCACGACATGGATGCAATCATGAAACAATGTAGGCCAACAATATCCTACTCGGATGATTTTCTGAGTAGTGGACATTCCCAAAAGATAGCCCCCACATGCTCCGCTATGGCAGTCGTTTGAGACTCTATCGGCCTCGTCAATAGTCAAGCATCGATGAAGTATGGTGTCGACTCCTTGCTGATATAATATATCTCCGATGAGGAGATAGCAAGGGGCCTGGTGGTGAATACGACGATGATCATATCGTGAGAGGTGGTTACTGAATTTTTGGGTTCGGAGGTAGATGAGGAGGTCACCGTACCATGGATTATCCAAAGTGATGTAAAAGAGATGGTCGTCAGGGAAGTTGGTATTGATGGGGGCACTGGTAGTATCAGAGGGGAAGGTCATGACAAGTTTGGCGAGGACGAGAGCTTTCTTGCTCTTGGGTGTTGAAAATTCAAGATCGTACTCTTGAAGGATAACGATCCATCGGACAAATTTTCCATTAATTTGTTGATGGCTGAGCAAGTATTGCATAGGGTTGGAATCTGCTATGACCTTAGTCATGTGAAGCAGAATGTAATGACACAGTTTTTGGACTGCGAGGACGACTGCAAGGGCTAGTTTCTCTTCGTGTTTATACTCCAAGGGTGGCCTTGAGAGGTTTTTACTAACGTAGTAAATGACATGCTCATGATCGTCATCACCGATTTGAAGGAGAACTCCTACTACTGATACAACTGATGCTGATATGTAGAGGATATAGTCGCGATTATAGTCGGGTGAACTAATTAAAGGGGCGTTAGACAATTCCATTTTAAGATCATCAAATGATTTTTGGGCATGTTCATCCCAGTGAAATGGGATGTCATGGCATAGTAAGCGAAGGAAACCATGTGCTAAAGTGGCGTAGTCTGGGACAAATCGCCGTAGAAAGTTAGCTTTTCCTTGGAGGCTCTAGAGTTGACGTAAATTCTGGGGGGGTGGAATTTCTGTGATGGCTTGGAATTTGAGGGGGTCCATGGTAATATGGCTTTGGGAAATGACGAATCTGAGGAGGCACCCCACAGTGACACAAAACACGCACTTGAGGGGGTTTAAGCAGATGTTGTACTAACGACACCATTGAAAGATGATCTGTAAATCATCAAGATGTTGGGTGTGTTTCTTGGATCAAGATGTTTGGTGCGTTTCTTGGATCGAGCTGTGAGGTCGTCCAATTATGCAAGGATGATATGAGCCAGATCATGAAAAATGTATGTCATAACCCATTGGAAAGTTGCGCCAACATTCTTTAAGCCGAAAGGCATGACGCGATATGCAAAAGTACCCCAAGGGGTAGTGAATGCAGTTTTGTATTGATCGACTGGGTGAATTTGGATTTGATTATAACTAGAGAAACCATCCATGAAGGATAGAGCCTCATGGCATGCGTGAATGCGTAGTCGTCGATGATTTGATCGATGAAAGGTGTTGGAAAGTTGTCTTTGAGACATGCGTGATTGAGATCGTGAAAGTCCGTGCATACGCGGATAGTGCCCTATTTTTTGTTAACGGGTACAGGGTTGGAAACCCATGATGTATAGGCGATGGGGTAGATGAATCCAGCCACGCATAATTTATCAATCTCAGCTTTGATGGCCGCTGCTTTAGATGGGTGTATCAGTCGCTGTTTTTGATGAACTGGTGTAATGTCAAGCCAGGTGTCGATGCGATGTTCGATAACAGAGGGATCAAGGCTAGGCATCTTTGTGTATGACCAGGAAAAAATATCTCGATATTCTTGGAAGAGGGATTTATAGGTGGTGATTTATTGAGGAGTGCAAGTAGTGCCAATGGTGATTTCCTCGACGACTCCATTTTTGATGGAAATGTCGATTTTGATGGTCAGGGAAATGTTGGCCATGTTTCCTTCTTCAAAAGCATCAGGGGCAGGAATGGGGTTGTTGAACCAGTCAATATGCCCTGATGGGATAAAATCCTTGGTTTCGATTGCATATATGGGGTGTTGGTTAGGAGGCATGGAGGCTTCCTATGGAAAAAAGAGCACTTTGTGGTGTAGCGCATCCCATGGGTAGTCGGGGGTGTTTAACTCTTCGAGTATGTCCTCGTCACAGTGGAATTGGCGGGAATACAAGGGGTCTAAAAGAGTGATACCAGTGACTATCGTCGTGTGGTTGTCCCCTGGTGATGAAGAAGCAGGGGGAACGATGCAATGAGATTGCGATAGTTCACTCGACATAAACCAAATATCGAAGTACTGAGGAGTACCAGTGGTAGTTGGATGTAAAATCTCTGTAGGGAAATGAATGGGAGAATTAGGGGGATTTGGGGGTGAATCCTCGAATAATTCATCCAAGAACCATGGAGGCATCGAGAGTGCCTCGGGTTCAGAAGAAATGATATGAAGAATCTCTAGTGACGAGGTAAGGTAAACCATCGATTCTATAGGGGGTGCAGGGGTTTGAATCAGGGTCAACTGGCGTTGCCTATATTCAATGATCATAGGATATTGTTGTTAGCTCCCAAAGTGAATCAGTCACTTTGGTTCCATTTTTTATTGATAGCACGACTATTAGTAGTTTTCTACAAATTTGTTTTAAGTTTTCCTAGTAGCAAAACTTAGGTTTTAATTCATGTCTTAGAAATAAGACAATCCATAAAGGTCTTCTCTTTAAATTTTTCATAAAAAATCTTTCAACAGCTAACGCATGTTTTAAAGATGATGGTTAGCTAGTGAAAGCGGTGATTTTCAACAACTAAGGAGMATTTCTCACGGGTCGTTAGCTGGTGAAAGCGRCGATTTTCAATAGACAAGAATCACTTCTGATGGGCCATTAGCTGGTGAAAGCGGGAATCACGTGTGTTCTCTCCACGTTTTAAAAATCAAATGATGACATGCTCAGCCTATGTCATGCAATCATTATGATACGTTGGTGAAAGTGGATAATGATGGAAATTTGGGTTTGCACATCTAAATCGGATTGCAAAGTGGATCTCGTTCATAAATGCAGGGTTTGTGATCATGGCGTTGGAAATGGAGAAATTGAATCCATCATTATGGATGAGGGAGCGGTACTTCATGGATGGTGACAACAAATCACCGCTTCATTTCCCCAACACACATCACCCACAAGTGTATGGTAATTTTTCAATGTTGAAAAACAGAGCCGAGTGTTTTCACCAACGCAAGAACTCGACCCAAACAGTATATCGCAGTGTTTTGTGTGCAAAATCGTTTGGGGTTTTGAATAAAAAATGGTAAGGAGATGCAGTGGTTCTTTATTGAGAAAAGAATTGGACAGTCTGTCCTTCTTACAGGCGCACCCAAAAGTGCAAAAACACTTCTTAAACGCAAGCTGTATGGAGTATGTTGAAAGGCTACAGAATGGTTGTCACCAATCAACAGCAGAGGTGTTTGCTAAGAAATTTGATGGAAATAAAGCCTGTTTTGGGTCCTTAGAGATCATCATAGATGAAGTTGCCATCGTTGCAGTGACCATTTTACCAATATCAGGCCAGAGTTGGTTCAAAACGACTACCACCAAGAACCTAAATTTCAGAGCATATTTGAAGGAAGAATTCAGACATAATGCATGGAAGAAGAGCATGCTAGTTTCCCATTTAGAAGATGAGTGGCAGGATTTGTTTAAGGGCATGCAACTCTACATAACTTCAGAAGGCAGGTATGACAAACTGATGTTGTATCATTTCAAGCTCTTAGACCATTTCATAGGTAAAACTCTCCTAAATCTACCTTTCTTCTTGCACAAGAGCTTAACTAAAGTCTGTAAAAAGATTAGAGYTGAACCTCTAAGCATGAAGAACACTCTTTKCCACTTTGGCCTTATTAAATTGATAATCCTGGAGGAGCTAAGAYAGAARGGRAGGACYTGGCAACATTTTMTTTTTTGGGAGGGCTTTGAAACTCAAACTCAGYSCATGAATGAAYAGARGAAAGYTGGAAAGARGMAATTKACTCCTCAAAGYAGCTCGAGGAAGAGGAGAACCCTTCSAGGACCTCYAGAAGATAGAATCTCTGGTGTGAAATCTCACAGGTCAAAGAAAAAATTGGATTTTGAAACTACTACAGAGCAGCCTACAGAAAGGAGAACAAACATCTTAAACCTGCCATACACAGACTCAGAACCAGAGCAAGAAGATGAGATCCCTACCATCAAAAGTCCTGAACATTTCATTGAGTTTGCACAGAATTGTGAGACTTTTACTCACACCGAGTAAGGGGAAACTTCAAAGAGCACTAAGTCGAAGAAAAGACAGAAAATCAAGCAACTCAAAGAAGTGATCGCTTAGCAGGAGGTCTTAGAGGGAGTAATAAAGGAAAGATACAAGAAGTTGTCTGATAATTTTGCAGAAACAAATGCTGCATTTGAAAAGTTGGCTCGTGAAAGTGTCAAGGAAAAGAAGAGGAAACAAAAAATCACCAAAGACTATAACAATCTATGGTGGCTAGCAAAGTGCCTTAAAAGGAAAATCAGAAAATTGAAGCAAAAGAAAAAGTCACACCCAGATTTGCAAGTGCTTGCTCAAGTCGTTGTGACCATGCAAGGGGATAAAACAAAGACACATTGAGTTTTTGATGGAATCACAGTTTTGGAGGTGAAAGTTCATTTTGGGCTAAGGCAGATCTTTCACCAGCGCACAGTGCAATTTTACAACCAGTTAGCTGGTGAAAGGAAGCACTTTCACCAGTTAACCAGCGAATCATAAGGCGAGTTAGCTGGTGAAAGAAGAAAAGGCATTTTTGAAAGCTAAGGATGGAGCAAGTCATTTTTGACAGGATTTAAAGAGGTTCCAGAGTATTAAAAGGATAACAACTTGATCGAAAAGGACTCTGCATCAGAGATTCGTGGGAGTTTTTGAGAACCACATGCTAAATTGATTTCCTAAAGTATCGACCATGAACATTGAAGAAATCTAGCTGCCAAGACAGGTTCCTTTGCCATGTTTCATAACATCACAGATTCCAGGAGCTGAAGAATACAGATATCAAATTTTGAGATTGAAGCCAATTCAAATGCTAGTCTAGTCATTAAGTCTTTGTTATCAAGTTGCTTAGTTAATTTGAATTGCTATTTTTAGATACAGATCCAAGTTTTTAGGATCTTAAAAACTGATTGTAAAAGGCTATAAATGCAGATCGTTTCTAAGAGACAAGGGTTCAAACTAGGAATATAGTTTGTGCTATTGTATAGACTCTTATTTACAGAATAAAAGTTCAGTTTCCTTTCGTTTTCAATATCAGAAATATCCATCTTTCCCTTTCTGTACTTTGTTTCAGTTTATTTTAGTTAATGAAGACTGTTATCTCTTTATTGAGCTCATAGAATTGAAGTAAAGGATTTCTTTCTATCTTTAATTAAGCCCTACATTCAGTTGTATTTGGCAATCAAGAATAGTGTTCTTCATCCTCTCCTTTCAATTTACTTGATCTGATTATTGTTTCCTGAAAGCACTGTTTCTTTAGATGTATGATGAGTTGTCTATTACATTGATCATTA
>SNQJ01S0176147.1:16715-36716 GCA_010110895.2 Picea sitchensis | reverse complement strand
AGGCTAGTACAAGTTGGCCCCATTGCAATGAATATTAACATAAATATTAAAAATAGAATTAAGATAGCCAAGTACAAGTTGGCCCCATGCTCTTTAAATAGAGATCATGGACCAATCAAGTATTAAGCCAAGGATCAATAGGCATTAGTTTCGAGGAGAATATGAATCATTGTATCACTTAATGTCTATAACATATTGTGACCATCAAATTACATAACTACAAATGCATACTAATGCATAATAAAGAAACACACTTTTACCTAAATATACATTAGACTAAGTTGATATTAACTTACTCCTAAGTGTCTAAATATCTTAACATCCCCCCTTAAGAACAACTTGGGATAGGATTGAAGAATTTACAAAGGTGAAATAATAGGTGAAGGAAGGAGGAATTATATATTATGCCCCCTTAATGACAACTTCCTAAACTCCTAACATAGATCAAAGTTTGGAAAACTCAACTTTTATAAGAGACTTTGTAAAAATGTTTGCAGCTTGATCATCTATAGGAAAAATAACACTTCAAGAAAGCAATCATGACTGAGCTTTATAATTAAGTGCATTTGTAGATCAATGTGTTTGTTGCACCAATGTTGAACATGATCTTTGGTGAGTTTGATGTCACTCTGTTTGTCACACCAAAGGGTGGTCAGATGTTGCTACTAGAATCCAAACTCCGAAAGGAATTGTCAAAGCCACAAGGCTTATTGAATTACTTTAAACGTTGCTCAGTACTTTTCTTCTATTGAAGAAAGAGAAATAGGTTGTTGTTTCTTACAAGCCCAAGTGTAGGTATGGACCCAAGACTAAAAACATAACCTGTGGTAGATTTTTGATCATCAGGGTTTCTATCTGATTTGGAATCAGTGAAACCAACCAGTAAAGGAGCCCCCCTTGAACTGTAATGTATCACAAAATAAATTGTACCCTGGATATACCGAAGTATCATTTTTTCTACTTTCCAATGGCTCTCATGGCATGTTTTCATATAGTGAGAAACAAGACCAACATGCAAAGGAAATATAAGGATGGGTATGAGTCAAATACAAAGAAATACCAACTAACTGACAGTACAAAGTGGCATATACTTTAGGTGTAGTAGGTGTGGCAAGAAGTTTGACTCTAGACTAGAAGGGAGAAGGGGTTGGCTTACATTATTCCATGTGAAAGAAGTGAAGAAGGTCACATGCATACTTGTATTGGGAAAGATAAATTCATTCCTTTCTTTGAAATACTCGAAGGCCAAAGAAATAATGCAAATAGCCTAAGTATATCATTTCAAATTTATTCTTAAAGTTGGATTACACATAGGTTAGAATTTTAGGGTCACTACCAATGAGGATAAGATCATAGAAATAAATAATAAGTATTATGGGATGGTTTCCCACTTTCTTGGTATAGACATTGGAGTCAAAATGACATCTAGAAATCCGGTGTCAAGAAGAAAGCTATCCATTTTATCATACCAATATTAAGGAGTTTTCTTAAGACCATAGAGAGATTTATTAAGGAGACATATAAGGCTAGAGTCATTCTAAACATATCCATAAGGTTGTTTCATGTATATTTCTTCTTGTAGATCCCCATGCAAGAAGGCGGATTTAACATATGTTTGATGGACCTCCCATTTTTGTGAGGCAGCAAGGGATAGAACAAGGAAGTTGCAATTAATTTTGGCTATAGGGAAAAATGTTTCATTATAGTCAATTCCTTCAGCTTGAGAAAATCCTTTGGAAAATTGAGAATAAAAACAATAAAACTGAAATATTAAATCAGGATTTAAAAAAGAAGAAGAATGTGTAATCAAACTTTATACCTCTTGATCTTACAAAAATGGTCATCTTGGGAAAACAAAAACCTTTTCAAGTGAAAGGAAAAGTGTTTTCAACTAAAAGCAACAGATAAATAGCAAAATTACACAGAAATAACAAAAAAACTTAAATATTTGTATGCATGCAACGATAGAGGTTCAAGATCTTGATCAACAACAGAGGTGAGTCTTCATAGGAGTTATGGTACCATGTTTGATAAACAAGTTATATCCACACAGTTTGAACAACCTTAAGAAATCCATTCACACAAATAGATCAGTATAAATATACTGATGTATTATGTGGTTAAAACCCTCGAACAGAGAAACAATCCACGACCTCAACTTAGATGTGACTATTTGGGCAATATATTAATGCAAAAATAAAAATTGTACATAAGAGTTTCCTCACAATCAATCTTTAGAAAATGGCCCTCCATGCTCTTTAAAAAGAAATCATGGACCAATCGAGTATTAATCCACAGATCAATAGTTAGTATCCAGGAACAATATGATTTGTTGGATCACTTTATGTATAGAACATATCATGATTGTCAGTTACACTAACTACAAATGCATACTAAAAAGAAACACACTTTTGCCTAAAGATGCATTAAACCAAGTTGATATGAATTAATTCCTAAGTGTCTAAATATCATAACAATCTTGAGGCTATAGTATTCCATGGTAAGTTCCACCTTGTGCACAACACCTTCACATTGAATATGTTTATGGCTCAGGATGATGATGTGGAAGCACTCAAAACTATCTAGATGAAGGGACAACTGCTTAACTTGGTTTTAATCAATATTTACCAATGTACAACAATGATCAATAATAATAAAATAATTTTTTATTTTTTGGGGCATAAAAAATCAAGGTATCTTGTCTACCCAACCATGTCATTGCAACAAAGGAGACCAAGGGTTCACTAATTTCTATTGGTAGAAGGTGATTTGTCTTGGGGATCGGAGTCATTATTTGATTATTCAAGAAGTGAATTCCTTGTCAACTTATATCTAATTTCATATTGGTGTAGGTCTTTGACCATACAAATATTTTTAGTATTACATACATGACCCTTAAACCAATGTTGAGAGAATTTACAATAGAGGTTTAATTGAAAGGGCTTAGGTTATAAGATGGGATGAAACTAGGGGATTTGATTTATAACATTTCATATGTCCCATCTTCCTTTCCCTTCTTATCATATGTATAATCTCTTTTACCAAAGCAAAGTATTTTTTCTTAGTGGCTTCAACATGAATCCCTACTCTTCTATCTATAGTAATGGATTTTTCAAAAGAGCCAGGTTGAAACATTTTGTTTGAAAACAATGTATATTCACATAGGTTAAACACCAAAGACATTCACTAACACACATATCAAAGGTCAGGGCATCAACTCTTATGTGGTTAAAAACCCTCAATGATAGAAAACAAACTATGATGTTGAAATCAATCTATGTTAATCCCTATACAAAGCCCCATGGTAAGCATAAATCCCTATGTAAATCCCTATATATTGAGTTATTACATTTCTAGTGTTATATTAGTAGGTTGGATAAAACCTTTCATTGTAAACTTTCATTATAATTGTACTCACTTTCTCCCTATATATATATATATATATATATATATATATATATATTTATATACCAGAGACCTAGTCTTAGGATCATCTTTTATCATCTTGTGCATTGAATGTATTGTAAATGGAGGTTTCCCCCCTCAAAGTGGAATGTTATTCATTGAATTTTTTTTTTTTTCTTGTGGTTTTTTTTTGGAACTGTCTTCTCTCTATGAAAAAATAATAGTTTACATGAACATATCTCACATTGATCAACAACAAATCATGCATACATGCTCTTTAAATAGAGATCATGGACCAATCAAAGGGTTAAGCCATGGATCTAGTTTTAATATCAATGAGATGTTGAACCATTATATCACTTATGTATAATACATGATTGTGATCATTGGATTAGTAAAGTAAAGAACACTAAAAACACTTCAACCCTAAAGCAACATTAAACTAAATTGAAGACAGAAGCCTTGGCTCATAGTGTCTAAATATCCCTAATGTCCTTTAAGAACAACTTGGGATGATATTGAATGAATTACAAAGGTTACAAGAGGAGAAGGAAGGAAGAGATTAGAGCCTATCCCCCCTCAGTGAAAACTTTTTGAACTCCTAATATAGATTGATTCTTTAAGAACTTGGCTTATGAAAGGGGTTTCATGAAAATGTTAGCAACTTGATCATATGTATGAAGATAGAGCACTTCAAGGACATGATCTTGAAGAAGATTTTGAATGGAGTGCATGTGTATCTCAATGTCTTTATTTTGTTGATGATGGACCAGTTCCTCGATTGAATTAAATGGGACTGTGGCTATCACAACATAAAGTGGTTGGGTGCTACTATATGAATATAAGTTTGAAAGGATCTATATAAGCCAAAGAGATTCTTGACACAAGTGGACTATTGCTTGATGTTGTGCTTTTTCTCAAGAAAGAGAAAGGGCAATTTGTTTCTTGAAATCCCAAGTGACAAGTTTGGAACCAAGGTTTAAAACATAACCCATAGTAAACTTACGATCATCAAGGTAATTGACCTAATTGAAGTATGTAAAACCTATTATCACACAACCTTGTACCCTAATTGCAAAGCCTTCACAAGTTACAAAGATGAGTGAAACATTATAAGTGTTGTCATTGTCACCTAGACAACAGTTTCACTCATTTTAGTGAAGGGCAGATCAACCTGAGGATTCCCTAGTAGGGTTCTTAAGACAAGACATAATCAAGTCTAAGGTCTCTTATGTAGCTACCTAATTTACCACCAATTAAATATATAGATTAGGTGGTTACTCAAAGTGAATTCCATATTTGGATTTTATTTGTTTTAAGGATGATTTAGGGGGTTTATCAAGTTATTATCAAATGTAAAATGATCCCCAAACAATACAAATCTGAAAATTACTAGTGGTTGTTATAAAACTTGTATAAAAATAAATAAAAATGCAGATTGAACAAATTACAAAAGAGCAGTCACAACTATCCCTTTAAACATATTGTAAACAAGTAAAAACTAGGGCTAAAGTAATGGATAGATCTAGGGTTTATAGAAAATGTTAATTATGGAAATTTAAGAGCATGTAACAGCCAAAAATACCAAGATATCTGGCCATAATATGGCTGTAATATAAATCAACAAGACAATTTATGACTATAAAGTTTTTTGGTTAAGTGCATTCACAAATACCATGATGTCTAGGGTTTTTAGTGGTTGGAAATATATGTAAGTTATTATAAAACCATAAATTTACCCTAAAACATAAACAAAAAGGAGAAATTTGAATTTTAGATTGAGTAGAGGAAGGACACTTCTAATCGACTTGCTCAATGAAGAGACCAGTGCCCTAAATGTGTCTTCTTTTGATGGAGAGGAGTGCCCTCCCCCCCGAAACTGCGCTCAATGTAACAACCTTTGAAGGATACAATACTCTAGGGTTTTCTTGCTCTGGATCTCATATATGGTAGAAAATATGGATCGAAACAAAAAAACAATTATTGGTCCAAAAAATGATTAAACTAATGTTTTCTATATTTATTTTATATTAATATTAATCAATTTTTGTTGTGTTTTGTTTTTAGGAGGTTTGATAAAATTCAAAAGGGTGATCAATGAAATATCTAAAACATGAATGCAAGGATGACACAAGGAGGCGTTAAAAGAAATGAGTATAATTGCATCATAGGAGGAACCATCCAACAACAACAAGAAGCATCAAATGTATGTATTCATTGATTTTTTATATATACAAATATTTTAATTATCACATGGAATATTAATTTACAATTGTTTTTTTACATGAAAACCAAAATGGAACCCATTCTATACATAAGAAGGGACAAGGTAGAAAAGGGTTGATCAAAAATTTTAAGTACTTCATACATTTTCCGTGCTTAAGATTTAATATTTATTGTGATGTATATATTAAAATTGAGCTGCAATCATTGATGGATGTTTTCTAACCAATTCCAACATACAAAATAAATCAATCCAAACATTTCAATGACATCGTGAATATATGTTGGAGTATCAAAGGTTAATTAACAATTTCTTAAGTAGCTAGGTTGTTTTTATTTCTCTTATTTTATCATTAGTGGAATAACAAGAAACCTTTAATTATGTTTATGCTTTGTCATGATGTGTATGGAATTAAGTAGGAAACAAGTATTGAGGGAAACTTGACATAAGATATATTGATAGGCGACATAGAACCATGGTTTTGAAAGAATGGTAAACATTGTTTATGAATAACTCATTAGATAGTATGATTTTATGTGATCATGTATATTATGTCAGGACAATTGGCTTAGGTTGATGGACAATTGGTATGGATTGTTGGTTATCATTGAGGTGTCAACCATTGAGTGATATTGTATATTGATGTCAATCCTTAGTGATTGATGTCAATCCTTAGGCCCGGTAGCACAAAGGTTTAGATGAATGGACCCAAATTTGTTTGATGTTATAATGGTATGAGTTTTTAATATATTTGAAGGTAGGAACCTTATTCTAGATTGATAATACATGTCATTTCATTTCGGTATGTGAACATCACATAAATCCTCACAATCAGAGAGTTATGTACGTAATGAAGTTGGAGAACCGGGTTTGGGTAATGGACCCAAGTTTGTTTGATGTATAATGGTATGAGTTTTGATATATTTGCGGATATGACTATTCTAGATGGATAGTACATGTCATGTGTTTATGTTGGTATGTGGAATGCCACATAACTCCTCAGTTTGAGAGTTATAGCCTTACAATTTGGAGGAGGCGGGCGGCGAGGTAACCTTTAAAGCTAAAAAGATAAAATCAAACACAGGCAATCTAACCATGAAAGAGGTTTCTAGTATTGATAACCAGAGTCCCTAACACGCTGAGATGCTATCGCTCTGTTAGAAAAACAAAAGAAAATTTTCAGCCAAGACAACAAATGCAAGAAATGACCCGACATTACCACTACCAAGATAAGCTTGCACGGAAAGGGGCTTTGAGTCCTATAACTTTGATGAACCACAGAGTCCTTGAATATGGACTAACGTCAGCTGGCCTACCCCTCGTAGGAGGCAAGAACTATCTCACTAATGTTTAATCCTAATACCAACACTTGCAAAATAGGCTGAAGAACAAGACAATCAACTTCACAGACGGGCCGAGGATCCGAGAAAGCCCTGAGAGATGAACCCGTGAGGAAGAGTTGCCTCTTTAGCTTCTGAAAACTACGCATCAGAACCCGCACTATAGCGCGGATACGCGTGCTATATAGATAGTTAAACGGCGAGGTTACTGCGTCGAGGCCTTGTGCGGGCAGCGAATTTGCACCTGCAATGATCGAAAAGAAAATGTTGATCGTCAGTCAAAGAGAACTGGTTTTGATAACCAGGCTCTCTGCTAGTTTTTGACTAATAGAAAACAAAAAATAAGCAAAGAGACAGAAATTTAATTCTCTTAAATTACCAAAAAATCTTTCATCAAACAAAGAGACCCTAAGAGTAAGAAATGTCCCGATTAGTCAATTCTATTGTTGGGTATTCTACCCTCTGGGACTAATAAGTTTAGAGCCCTAGCTTATTATACGCAGAAAATGACCCTTAGACTTAACTTGACCTTCTACTTGAATGAAACCTCTTTCTTCACATGCATACATGAGAAGAATAAACCAACCTTTTCACGGCCAATTTTGAAGTAGATCCTCTGTTGAATTTATTGTCCTTTTCTTTGCTGGCTGCTCCTTCCTAAAGCTTCACCGTCAAACAATACTAGCCGTATTACATACTCTCTTTGATCTAATATAGGTTAGAGATAAAAACATAAATCAAATATCATAGATGAGATTCATGTATGGAAATGACGGAAAAGATATCTTTTCATTAGCACAATTATCAAATCAACACAATGGTCCGAGGGCCGGTCCACCGTTCCGATTCGATCACGGAAGCTCTTCTCTTCTTTTTTGTCCTCCAACTGCGCTTCTTGAGTTTCTCCTAAAGCTTGAGGGCAAAGCTAAAGGAGTTGGGACTCTGGCCGCTTAACAATTTAGAGTTCCTTCTTATCCTTTTCCTCTCTTGACTAGTACCCTTACCCCTCCTTTTATATGCTAGAATGAGCTAGGGTTTAGTCGAACTCTGAAGCGCCATGTGGGAGGTTCGATTAAACAAAAAAGCCAGTCTCGGCGGAAACTTCCTGATTTTTGCTGTTAAGGTACTTTCATGTTTATTTTAGGCTAGCATGGATACCCGCATCGATAAAGGGACAGCAAAGCGGTTGCAGCCCGATGTGAAAGGTAGGCGCTGAGTTGCTTGTTTTGATGGTTTTTGAGGTTACTCGGCGTGGCTTTGGCTGGAAAGAGCATGAAGTTGGCGTGCCGAAATTAAACTGTATGGTGCATTTTAGGTTATAACAATGAATTGTCACTAGGATCGATCCCTCCCACAGATGAAGGATTTATGCCAAGCCATTTCCTCCTCATGCAACCGTAGCCCTGCATTTACATTACAGTACTATGATCATTAATGATGTAAAATTATATGTTGTCTTTAGAGGGGTCAGTGGCTTGATTTCCTAAAGAGATAACTTTCTGAGAAAATAAGTTGCATTTTCCTATGTAAAATCCTTATAAAAAGGAATGTTCGCAAGTTTCTATATAGAGTCACGGGCAAACCCATTCTCGCCGGGTTACTCGCTAGCATGCGATATGTTAGCGAGTTTCTCTATGGCTAGGGTGAGAGAATGCCTGCGTGGGAAAAATGGCGTTTTTCGAATCTTCTAGAAGGAAGCTTCTATGGTGAGGTGGCATCGAATGGTTTGGATCTTATAGCTTCCTTGATTTAGTGGGATCATCCTAACCTCCTCACCTTATCCTCTTCAACTTATAAAGGGAGGAGTTCTCATGGAGAAAATTAGCTTTGTTGGTTCTTGATCTTGTGGCTTTTGTTGGCTTGGAATTATTAGCTTGGATTTGGAGTGGATTTGAGATTTGCCTTTGTCAATATAGATTGTAAATATTATCAGATCTAATACCGAATTGTTGGAGTTAAAGTGTGTGGGGAATGAAGGGTGGTTAAGGAAGGTACCTTATGACATCGAGGCCATGGTTGTAATCTCTCTTTCATTTAATATGATACAATAATGATACTTTCCCATAAAATGGCCCTCTTTATTGTATAATTCCTTGATCATATACATAGGTGTTGAATGAATGTTGACTTTCTTCACTTTGTTTGGTTTGTTGTCTTGGTCTTATTTTGCCGCAGAGGCACTAGAAATGAAATTAGAACAACAAAGACCATAGAAAGTGATTATAAGGTATGTAGCATTGTTCTTGCCTCCTAGTTCATTCTCAATGTGGTTAAAATCTAGGAAAAGTCATGTTTGTCTTTTTCTTTGTTCTAGATCCGGGAGGATCTAGGGAGATCGGTTAGTTAATACATACCCAGTTTATCCAATAGCACCTACCTTGTTGTCCTTTTCTTACCTTTCCAATCATTTTTTAAATTGGAAGCATTGTAACTCGCTCCGGTTTCCATAGAACATTTCCCATTCATCATATTTCACCATGATTTATGATTACAATGTTGATGTTATCTTCCTTGTTTTCAGCACCAGGGTTGGTTAAAAGATGATTTCAAGGTCTCATATTTACGAGCTCTAATAGCGGTTTGTGATTTTTGAAAAACTCAATATTACTGCACTACGCAAACTCTCAGTTCTGACCAATCGGCAACAATTATACGAGATCCGATGTTGGTAGATTGGCGAGAATTGGAGATGCTGCGTGGGTATTCACGAACTATTGATGAGGCTTCAAATGATTTTATTCCACAATTACGTGTTTCCTCCTTTGCACATAAATTTCAAGGAGAGATAGTGCTCAGAATTTCATGCCACCCTATCATTTTCTTCACTCTTTTCAAACACGCATATCGAATTTTGATACATCCACCCACCATAACTACTAAGCTCACAACATCCAAGCAAGTTCTATCCTCTTCATATGCGGTGCGCTACTTAGAGGTGCTACTCAACAACTTTGTTCCCCTGCTTCCTATGACACTTAAATCGAGTTGTTTCTACCCAGTTTCAAAAGCCATTTACAGGGTAATCTCTCATTTTATAATTTTTCATACCTGCACACATCCAAAGGTGGGATTTCAAAAGCTAGTTTAGTTAGCTAGAAACCAGTCTAGTTTAAGGGAAGTTTTGTCCACTTGAACCTTGACTTTAGGTCCTCCTGGTTATCACCATTCCATATCCATAAGAATCTCTTATCCTAAACTATGGAGAGTCCTCAGAATAAGAGGTCGCACAAGGGAGGTAATTTGGTTAGAACTAAGCTTTGTGGACATACATCAATTTAAGTGACCCAATGGTTAGAGAATTTTTTCAAAGGGTGGGGTGCCTTTCTTTCTACCAAAATATGCAAAGCATTCATCCTAAGGTGACAAGGTAGTTTTCCTTAAATTTTTATGGAACTAAAACCAAGGTGGGATCTAAATTTGAAATTGGCCCGAGGCCTCTATTTCAACTTCTATAGGAATCCCTATCACATGTGAGAAGTGGTTTAAAGCCATGGCTTTCAATGCAGCCTATGCCAAATATTTCCTTAAGCTTGAACATCAAAGGCGATAATTTGTCTAAAAGATTAAGCCATGGAATCATCCCGATTGTCCAGGTTGACAAGATATTGAGGATCATTCAGATATACTTTACATGTGAAGGGAGGTTCAATGCATTATACCAGTACCATATAAGACCTGGCTGCATTTTATTGGTAAAATTGAAATGAATATTAAGCTACAATTTGCTAAAGGGCATAGGCAAGATCTCGGAACAAAGATTGATCAGTTTAGAACATGGATATAGCATCTTTCACTCTAGAATTAATTAAGAATATAGTTTCTTAAAATTGGAGTAAGAAAGACATCTCCTTTGTAGAGACATTTTTTATTGCTTCTCACTTCAAGTTTGATATATCAGCTACTCCTCAGTCGCAGATAACAAGACCTTTACCATCCACCAGTGATGCTAAAGTAGGTACTAGCAAGAAGATAAAGAGAAGAGTTCTTGTTCAATATCAAGAAGTCATCAAGGAGGTCGCTTAGTCGCTGAGGAGGAAGCTTTTCTTTCTCCACAGAGAGGTCTTTCACCCCCTCCTCATAGTGAAAGACCCTTCTTCTACTAAATCTACAACAAATAAAGGGAGGAAGCTACACTTCTCCTCATCTCCTTCAACATTGAGCATCAAGGTCAAAAATCCCTTCATAAGAGCATCAACTTCTAAAGAGGATGTTGAAGAATAGTGTTAAGGTCCTAACCCACAAATAGGTAAGATCCAATATGTATTCAGATGTAATAAAAGGTCAATATTAATGAACCTTTCAATAAAATAGAATAGAGCGGATGTAAGAAGACCTAATAGAAGCTAAACTTCTGAAGGATCTTCCTCTAGATGCTTCTTTTAGTATAAATAGAATTAGAGGGTATGAGACTAGCTTGGATATTGTGTGGGCATTTTCGATTGGAGTTGCCTCGAAAGAGGCACATGAACATTGCTGCTCGATTCAAAGTGTTATTTACATTTGTATTTAGTTTATCATTTCATTATTATTGAAGATTATCTTTGGATATTTTCTTGTTATTACGTCATTTCAGCATTTCGTTTTCTGTGCATATTTATATAATAAAGGCCCTCTTGCAAAGTATTGTCGAGCACTTTCCTTGGCGAAATTATGAGTATTTTTTTCGGTAGAGGCGTGATAGAGCGTCTTTAATCCCACAGAATCACAGTAGATTCTGGCGCGCAAACCGGCGGTTAGAGGGATTCATATCTCGCGGGGAAATACAAGTGGTTCTTAAAGCGTACGTCTTGTTGTGGCCACCCTTGTAACCCCTGTTGGAACGCCAGTGGTAGCGCATCGAACAACACATGTATTTGCTTCAAGATTTCCACAAGCCCTCGTAGATAAACCGATCAGTTGCCTGATTTTTATAGTGTCACTGAGAACAACTTTCGGGAAGATACTCTCTAGTACTGTAGGTAGTCGGGTGATGCGGCTAAGAAGTGCAGTCTATCCTCATAGTTATTGCCACGGATATTGGGCCGAGTACTATTGTTGGACCACCGCGTATGTCGAGCTATAGCATGAAGGAAAACCCTTGTCTGTAGAGACCGCTTGAATACCTAACCCTTGGAAAAAAAAAAAAAAAAAAAAAAAAAAAAAAAAAAACCGTGAGATCTATTAACCGCATCACGTACATTAGTTTACTTCAAGTAAATATTCCATTAGATTCATCTCTTAAGCCCTCATCACTTACATATCATTTTTTTCTGCAAAAAATTTTTGACCCGCCCGCACCCTTTTAGGTTCACCCATTTTTTTACCATTACTTCGGACCTATTCCATTAGATTCATCTCTTCGCCCTCATCTTTTTCCCCCATATCATTTTTCTGCAAATTTAGACCCCGCCGCACCCTTCAGTTCACCCGTCATCATGGACCAAACCCATAACCAAGAACTCAAGTCTCGCTTCAACACCACGAACATGGATTTGCAGGGCTTAACAAGTGCAACAACTTCAGTGCTACTATTGCCTCCCCATGATGCCTCCATGGAGATATACTCCGGAGTCGGACAAAACGTGAAGTCCGCAATGGAGGAATTCAAAAATGAACTTGAATCTATGGTTGTAGCACTCTGCACCAAACTCAAAATTCCTCTCGATGAACCTTTCGAGGATTCACCTAAAAGGCCGAGGTGAAACTTCTTCCCATTCACTCCTTACATCACTTTCAAAGGACATACACCTTCGAAGGGGTGGATGTAACTAGAATTGATAGCTCTCGGACCTTCAGTTTGGGTCTAACAAATGGGTGTTCTCTCTCTACAACATCACAGATGACTTGGCCATTCGGGTATGGTGTTCTCCATCTAGATCCAGAACACTGGCAATGGTGGCAATGGAAAAAACTTCCGTCAGGATATATTGCTTGGACCCACTTTGTTGTTGAGCTTTATGAGCACTTTGTGCTTGACACCAACCATTTGGTCGTTTGACAAAATTGAAGCAATCGAACCTGATCGAAGACTTCATAGGCGCATTTGGCGTCTGGATTTTTCGAGCGAGGGCATGATTGATGCAGCCTCTTCCCTTGGAACTTTTTATCGGTGGCCTCAAGGAGGAGGTTAGGGCCCATGTCCTCATGGCTCAACCCTCGACATGGGTGGAAAACTTCTCAAAAAAGAACCACAACAAATTGTTTCCACTCAAAGGCAAGTAAAGCCTTCCACTTTTCCAGCGCCCTAAACTGATAAAACCCCACTACTCCCTCCCTCCATAAAAATCAAAAATTGACCCGGGATGAAATGGCTGAGCGACAACTCAAGGGCCTCTTTATAAGCGTGATGACAAATATTTCCCGGGCCACAAATGTAGGAACAAAAGCTCTTTATAGCCCTCTCTGAGGATACTCAACAAGACGATGATGACACTTCCCTGTTCGAGTCTGAAACTTACAATCAACCCTCCTTCCGACCCTCTACTTGAAGAAGAACCCATCATTTCCCACAATGCTCACCGGCCTGCGCCCCAAACCCTCAAGCTCATCGGTTATATCAAGCAGAAAGGTCATCATATTGGTTGATAGTGTTAGCACCCACGAAACTTTATTCATCGCCGCATAAGCCAAGAAACCCACTTCTATATCCATCTTGTTAATAATTTCCAAATCATAACTGCCAATGAGGGGCTATATGAAATGTAGATGTGAAAATGTGTGTCTCTGAATAGTTGACTACAACCTCAAATCCATATGTTTGCTATTGACAGCAGGAGGTTGTGACATTATGTTGGGTGCCGAATGGCTCGAATTATGGGTCCCATTCTCATGGACTTCCAGAACTTAAACATTCAATTTGACCAAGGTGGCCACATAAATTTCGAAGGCATCCTTCGCGGGTTCTCTGAAATCATCACGGTTCTCTCATAGCATGGAATGTGCTTAAAAAGGTCATTAGGGTGTCATAGCCCAACTCCATGCCATTCAAATACAGAGATCCCGCAGGTTCACCGAGACCTCAAGCCATCTTGACTAAACATCAAGCAGTCTTCTCCACTCCCCAAGGACTTCCTCCTTCCCTTGGCGTCCATGATCATTCCATTCCCCCTTGTCGAAGCCTTCCCCAACATACCCATGTAATACCTTTGCCCAAAGAATGAAATTGAAAATGGTCCAAGAACTCCACATTTGTGGAGTCATCATCTAATCCAGTCCTTACTCTCTCTACGAGTAGATCATGGTACTAAAGAAGAAGGTTCATGGCGAATGTGTCGACTTCGTGCCCTCAATAAGCTCACCATCAAGATAAATTTCCCATCCCGGTAATTGATGACCTCCTGGATTAACTAAGTGGTGCCCAATTCTTCACCAAACTTGATAACCGTAGGGCTATCACGGAATCCTTATGAAAGAGTTTGACATTCCTAAGGCGGCCTTTCGCGCTCCTGAGGGCCACTACGAGTTTTTGTTCATGCCCTTTGGGTTGTGCGCGCCCCCTCCACCTTCCAGAGAGCCTCATGAACCATATCTTCCGTCCTTTCTTCGTCATTTTGTCTAGTTTTCTTTGATGATATCCTCGCTATATAGCAAGACATGGAAATACCATCGACTCATGTGGATCAAGTTCTCGACCTACTCTCTCATCACCATCTTTTCCTCAGCTTGAGTCCAAATCTTCTTTTGAATTAATCGAGAAGTTGAATCATAAGGTCATTGAGCAGGATGGTGTCGGTGGACCCGAAAAATATTAAACTATGAAATGATGACGCCCTAAGACTCTAAAAGCTTGCGTGGATTTTGGAGCCTCTGGGGGTATTACGCCAGGATTCGTCAGAACTATGGAAAGATTGCGACACCTCTCGGCCCTCCTTAAAAAGAACTCTTTCTTGTGGTGGTGGACCCCGGCTGATCAAGATTTTCAAACTTTCAAGATGGCCATGCGCACCACTCAGGTTGTCTCCACGACTCTCTAAAGACATTTGTGTTGGAATCTTGATGTCATCCAGGGAAGGCATTAAATTTGTCCTTATGCAAGGGTCGACCTTTGGCCTTTCTGAGCAAACAACTGTCTGAAAAAAAATCTGGGCAAACCCTGGCTATGAAAAAGAAATGTTGTAAATTCTGCATGCAGTTGAATTATGGCGTCCTTATCTCTTGGAGACGCGATTAAAATTAAAGACGGTCATCAAAGCCTCAAATACTTTAAGGAACAACGCATTTCCTCCCACGGGCAACAAAAATGGGTCACTAAGCTCTTTGGCTATGATTATGAGATCATTTACAAAGAGGGCAAAGACAATGTAGTGGGCGGATGCCTTGTCGGAAATATGAAGAGGAAGGATCCCTCTTTCTCTTTCCTTCATTGTACTGATTGGCTGCAAAACATTACACGAGGAATGGATGCAAGACCCCAAAGTTCACATCTAATTCTTAAGCTGAGAACAAAGCATGAGCTCCCCGGGGGCCTCTTTATCGGGATGAGCTTATTCTAGTGGCTTGTATTTAAGTAAAACAATCAAGCTCAAATCCGCAGTACTCTGAGCTTCATGCTACACCTGGCAGGGCACTCGAGGGTTCACCAAAACTTATGTAATGAGTTAAGCAGCTCCTTTTGGGATGGTATGAAGCGGGACATCCGTAAGTTTAATGGTAGATGTGAGATGCCAATGCAAAAAGGGAGAAGCAGTCAAATCTCCAGGAACACTCCAACTCTCCCAATTCCCCCTGATGTTGGGAAGGATATATCTATGGATTTTTTGTCTGAGCTTACCCAAAATGGGGGGAATAATCGGTGATAATGGTGGTGGTAGATCGACTTTCAAGTATGCTCATTTTTGTGCTCTTCACCGCACATTTCTTGCATCCATGGTGGCCCAACTTTTCATGGATCGGGTCTTCAAGCTTCATGGCATGCAAACTCTATTGTTCCCCGATCGAGACCCAACTTTCACAAGCAATTTTGGCAGAACTATTTAAGCTACAAACACCACAGTTGCATCTCATTTCGACTTATCATCCCAAGCAGTCAGATCAAATGGAAGTAGATCAACAAGTGTTTGGAAACCTATCTAGGTGGCAGCCTCGGAAAAACAACGCGATGGGCCCAATGGTTACCCCTAGCGAATGGTGGTACAACACACATATCATACAACCACTCGCAAGACTCCTTTTGGGCGGTGTATGGACATAAGTCACCGTCAGTTCTCTCATACTAACACCTCGAAGGTCGGTGATCGACCAAACACTACGGTCACGAGGAATCCTTGTCACCCTTAAAGAGAACTTGGTCATGGCCGAAAATAGAATGAAGCAACAAGCAGATCAAAGAAAGTCATTTCGGAGCGTCAATTTGTAGAAGGGGATCAGTTGTTTTTGCGGCTACAACCATATGAGCAAACTTCCTTAAAGGCCGGCATTGTCAGAAGCTAGCCCCAAATTTTATGGCCCTTACCGCTGTTCTAAGCGAAAGGTGGGACAGAAATTAGCATATCAGTTAAGCTCGCCCGGTCGGTCGAAGCTACATCTGTTTTCATGTTCCTCTTGAAGAAAGGTAGTTGGAACCCGGTGCCAACTTCAAACCAACCTTCGAGTTAGGTGAAGAAGGATCCATTTGGCAACGAAGTTTTGGACCCGGAGGGAAGGCGTCGCGCATCACATAACCATCAAGGAAGTGCACAAATGCGGTGGAAAGATATGACTCTAGAAGATGCCGCCAGGAACCCGACTACCGATGCCGCAGCAGTTTCCACATCTCAAGCCTTGAGGACAAAAGGTTTACATTTTTTAAAGAAATGGACATGTTAGGGTCTTAACCCCCACATAGGTAGATCAACGTATTCAATGTAATAAAGGTCAATATTAATAAGACCTTTCAATAAAATAGAATAAAGGCGGATGTAAGAAGACCTAATGAAGCTTCCGTACAGGATCTTACTCTAGATGCTTCTTTTGAGTATAAATGGGAATTCGAGGGTATGAGAACCTAGCTTGGATATTATTATGCGGAGAAGCGGCTGCTCGATTGGAGGTTCCCCTGAAGAAATTTTGTGGTGCGTGCTATCACGATTCAAAGTGTTATTTTACATTTGCTACTATCTGATTCAAAGTGTTATTTCTGTTGCTATTTCGTATATCATTTCTGTGTATTGTGAAGATTATGCTGGATATTTTACTGTTATTCTGTCATTTCTAGTATTTCGTTTCTGTTCTGCATATTTTATATATCTGGTATCTTGCAAATAGTCCCTACCTAAATTCTCTATCCTACATAAAAAGAAATATAAGAGGCAAGGCATTGGAAAGCCTTTGGAGAATAAAGAAGAAATCCTTGTACAGAAGAAGAAAGATAAAGGCAAAGGAATCGAGAAGCCTGATGAGATACACAAGGTAATTCTTTTCATGCAGGAAGAAAAAACCATGAAAACCCTTGTTGAGACTATTCACGTCACTACTCCACCTTGTACCCAGACATTCAAAATATTAACCAGGCAACTTAGGGATGCTAGGAAAGAGGTGGCTCATTTGAAAGCAGAAGCCATGTCTGACATAGTTAAGATGAAAGAAATCATGGATGGCTATAGCCACACTCTTTACCTAGCAAGGTTTGTAGAAAGAAAGGCTCAACCTCTCCATAGGCAGCTCAAAAACCTTTATAGGAACAACAAAGGCTTTCAGTCTTAGAACAGAAAGCTCAAAGAAGATTTGCAACATTTTCAATATGAAGTGTCTCAAAGGAACTTACGGGTATTGGTTGAAGCTTCTATTGAAAAGGAGACACCAAAAACCAAGTAGAGAATATCTCCATTGAATAATCATGTCATTGCTAAAAGGAAGAAACCTGTTGTGCCAAAGGAGGATCCTCCTTCTCCAAGAAAGAGTGTCAGGTTAAGTGTTAGGTTAATGAAGTAGCTGGTGAAAGGTGAGCTCCATTTTTGAAGATGGTCCCTTTTTGTGAGGATAAAATATTGATGAAACACTACCTCTTCCACCTATATAGGCTTCTAGTACTTATTGTTCATAGTTTTGGGTTTTTACAAAGAATTAATCCCTTCGGCAGTAATAGTGTAGACATTCCATAGCGCTATGGCACTACAAAATAGTCTATTTTTGATATTCCACCAGTTTTCTACCGACAATGCTGTAGAAACGACTAAGACTAATGAGGCTACTACTACCCAAGGTTTCTACCCATTCTACATATGTTCAAGTGAAGGTGTTGCGAATTATGATGGTGCTACCTAAGGTTTGGCATGATACACAGTGGCACTACCAAAATTCACTACCGAATTTCTAGAAGAGACAGAATCCTACACAGAGATACACCAGAGTGGCACTACCAAAATTTGCTACCAAAATTCTCATAGAGACTAAAGTTTGCACAGATCATACAAAGGTTTGGTGCTACCTTTTCTACTTGTCTAGTTTTGAGGTTGCACTACAGAATCTCATGAAATTTTCTGAAGGCACTACAAAGTGCACTACTCAGAGTGCTACCCAAAGATGCTACCAACAGATACCAGGAATCCAGGAAGGTTGAGCTAACAACTTTTTGGATAGATGATGATGGAGAGAATTGCAGAAACAATAGTTGGCAGCATGATGACAACCACAAGCCCCTGCAGGAAACATGGAAAACAAGGATTTGCACACCAAAGGGGGATCAAGTTAGTTCAAAGATTGGTTGGATTAGTCACCAACACTTTCCCATTTTATAGCATAGGTTGTTAGTCAAGTTGTTATATGGAATAAATTCTTAGAGATTTTCATGGGAAGGAGGCCATCTCACACCTCTAGTTGTTGCCTTCCTTTTTGTTATAAATAGATAGATGAAATGCTTCAGTAGGTTCGATTGGTTGATCAAGGCTCCCTTATACTATAATATTTTGATGAAGCTACTGTGAACTGGTTATGTTCTTGATTTGAGGCATCTTCGTTAATAGAAATCAACCTCTCTTTCCATATTATTTGCTTATGATGCTAAAGTGTTCATGCTTTGAATGATTCACATGAATGGTTGTGGTGATATTATGATGTATGTTTGATTATTATATTATCATTATGTTTCTTTAGTGTCCTTAAGTTCTGAACTCAAGAATATCTTGTGTTAAGAGTCTTTCTTCCTTAGTTTGTCTACAGACCTTATGTTTACAACAACCTCTACATTCCTCTCACTGAAGTCTTCCCTCTGTTCATACTTACTCCCACTTACTTATTGAAGTTATCCAAGACCTTGATTGCTCGTGAATGTTAGCCCTAATTTCTAAGTTGGAACATTATCATCTTGACTCTTATCCATTTTACCCCTCAAAACTCTTTTACATTTACATATAACCTGATGGGTATTGGGCTTGCCTTCCATGCAATTTGAAGGTGATTCCTAGTGATAATAGTCTTGGCGTCGTTGTCGGGGATCAATTTGAAGACTTTTCCCTGGGATTAAACAACACAACTTACTAGTTCTAAAGGTGCATTAGAACTTAGTATCTTGAAGATTGCATCTTGCACCTGGAGACTCCATTGTTTCATCTCTGGCACCTAAAGGCAGACATACGAGATAAAATCCACAGTTACCTTTGGTTCCACCTGAGGCTGACCCAGAAAAGATAATCAAGAAGGGAAAAGTTTCTCAAGAAATATTTTCTACTGCTACTACAAGTGCTTCTGGTTAGTTTCCTGATTCCACTCTTAATACTCCAGTTGTTGTATCAAGTAATCCTTCTTTACCTTCTGCTGAAGTATCTAATAATATTGAGTTTCAAAAGTTTCCTATTGAATACTCCTCTTTCAAAACTGATTTGAAAGAAGAAAGATTTGACATTCTTTCTTCCCCTGACATTGTAAAGTGGTACAGTCTTGAGAGTCTTGAGGAGTTTCCTACTGTTAAGGTCCTAACCCACACATAGGTAGATCATTGTATTCAGATGTAATAAAGGTCAATATTAATAAGACCTTTCAATAAAATAGAATAAGGCCAATGTAAGAAGACCTAATAGAAGCTTCCGCTTCTAGAAGGATCTTCCTCTAGATGCTTCTCTTAATAGACATAGTTAGTAT
>SNQJ01S0176146.1:0-20001 GCA_010110895.2 Picea sitchensis | reverse complement strand
TGTTTCGCTTGACTTTGTACATCAAAAAGAAATTCCTCCTTAATTAAAGGATTTTTGTAGATTTTTAGTCTATGTCCATTAATGAGAAGGGGGATTTTGTATTCATCAATGATACGTATTTGAATAGAGCCATAGTTGAAAATTGCATCAATTTCATACGGGCCAAGCCATATTGCTATGAGTTTTCATTTGAAATCTTTGAATATAGAATCATAGAGTAAGGCCCAATCACCAACTTGGAATTGTTTGCTTTTGATGATGTGGTCATGCCAATGAATTCGTTGGTGTTGAATCACTTCTATGTGGAAGAGTACTTGTTGTTATATCTGCAACCACATTTTCTCTGCCATGCCCATCAATAATGAGATCAAATTCTTCCAACAAAAGTAACCATCTAACAACTCAACCAATAACAACAAGTTTATTCATTATATACCTAATAACATAATGATCTATGTGAACAAAAATATAATATCCAATGATGTAGTGTTAGAACATATGATTGCAAGAAATTCCTTACAGTGATGATATAATTTAACTCAACTCTGTAGAGATTTGTGTTGATGTAATAAATAACATACTTTTCAGTAGCTTCATGCTATCCCAAGAGTGCCTTAGTATTTGTTTGAAGCATTTGTGTGAACATGAAAGGGAGATTCCAATTAAGGCCTTTTAACGTGAGGGCTATGATTAGTTTTTACTTCAAGGTCACAAAGGCCTTTTGGCATTCTATAGTCCACGGAAAGTCAACATCCTAGAAGGACAAAGAGAGGTGTTGTTATTTTGAAAAATTAAATATGAATCTCCTATGATAACGAACATGTCCAAGAAATTTTCAAACATCACACTGCTTTTGAGGGGTGGGTAGATTCTATATGATAGAAACTTTGGTGTTGTCAACTTTAATCTTTTTAAACTGATATGTTGTGTCCTAAGACTATTCCCTCATTCATCAACATAAACATTTTTCATGGATGAGGACTAAATCCATATCCTAACAACACTACAAAACACTTTTTAGATTGATTAATGCTTCTTCATAAGAGTTTAAATATACTCTAAAGTCATCCATGTATGCTTCCATGGAGTCATGGACTAGGTATGAAAAGATGTTGAGGACAAATATTTGGAATGTAGCAGGGGCATTACATAAACCAAAAGGTACCACATGGATAGGTGAATATTGTTCTCTTATCCTAGTCCTCGAGAGCAATTTGTATATGGTTATAGCCACTGAAGCTATCGAGGAAGGAAACATATTTTTTCTATACAAAGCATTCAGTGCTTGGTCAATAAAAGGCAAGGGAAAGTGATCCTTTTGGGTGGTCTTGCTAAGCTCCCAAAAGTCCACACATACTTTTGTTTTCCCCACCTTTTTGGGGGACAATGATTAGTGGGGAAACCCACTCACTATTTGAAAATTAGATAAATGAAACCAACATCTAATAGTTTTTGCAACTTTGTTTTTACAACATATTTGAGAGAATGATTCATTCGACATTGAGGATGATGAATGAGGTGAGAGTTTCCATTGATATAGATGTGATGTTTGTAGATGTTGGGATCAATTATGTTCATATATTGGTATTCCCAAGCAAAAGCAGTGGTGTGGTTTTGAAGTAGATTCATTATGTCTTGTAGGAATCTTGTCTTCACATCCATCTATTCTACTTCAAAATAAAAAATCATCATCAATAGATAAAATAAATCCAATAGAAGTTAACTTGGAAACGCGATAAAAAGTTTCACCATAGTCAATTCCCTCTATTTTGGAAAAACCTTTTGTTACTAACCGAGATTTGTATTTCTCCACTTTGCCTTTTGCATTCAACTTCTTCTTACACACCCATTTGCTACCAATGGTATTTCTTCCAATTGACAACCCCACTAGATCCCAAGCCTCATTCTTGTCAAAGGCTACTAGTTCTTCATCCATGGCCTTTTTCTAGAGTTTTCCATCCTTTGAATCAACTACCTCCCTAATAGTTCTAGGATCATCATCGGTAATAATCAAAGAAAAATTTGAACATAAATAAGGTGGAATATACCTTTCTGATTTCCTTATTTCCCGAATGATCTCCTCAATACTAGAGTATGAGGCTCTTCTTATTTTGATTCATATTCTTCTATAGAGTCTGATCCATTATCCTTCAATTCAAACTCTATTTTCAGTGTTTCTTCCTCCCTTGGTAGGACTTCCTGTTTGACAACATATTTGATTTCTCTAAATACCACATCTAGGTTATACACTACCTTCTTAGTTTCTAGGTTCCAAAGCTTGTAACCTTTCATACCATCTTTATATCCAATAAAGATACACTTTTCAACCTTTTTATCCAACTTACTCTTATTTTCCTTTGGAACATGTACACATGCATCACAACCAAAAACCCTGAGATGTGTCAGAGAGGGTTTATTACTAGTCCATAGCTCATGTGGAGTCATATCATCCAACATCGATGAGGGTGATATATTTACTAGGTAACACGTAGTGTCCTCTACCTCTGCCTAGAATTCTTGTCCCAACCCGACACCACTAAGCATGCTCCTTGCTCTTTCCAATAATGTCATGTTCATCTTTTCTACAACTCCATTCTACTGACGTATGTAGGAAGTAGTCTTCTGCCTTGATATATCGCATTTCTTACATAATTCCTAGAATTCATTCCCACAAAATTATCCACCATTATTTTTCCTCAACACCTTAATTTTCTTCTCTATCTGATTTTCCACAAGATCCTTAAACTCTTTAAATTTGTCAAAGACTTCGGATTTCTTTCTAAGAAAATAAATCCATATATTCCTCGAGGAGTCAACTATAAATGATACATAGTACACAAATTTACCTAGTAACATAATCATCACAAGTCCAAACAAATAATTGTGCACCACCTACCCTCGCAACACCAGAGGAGAATCTTACTCGATTCTACTTCTCATACAAGAAATGTTCACATAAATCAATATCCAAAGAGAAATTTGAAATACCTTCACCATGTAGTACTTGAAGCTCCTTCTCTCCAATATTCCCCAGTCTTTGATGCCACAACATAATCTTTTCTCTAGAGATTGCTTGAGTTTTTCTTTCTTCAGCTCCAATCTTAGGACCAACGAAATTGTTGCACCCATGACTAGTAGTGCTTCCCAGTAGCTTATATAGAGTTCCAATCCAAACTCCCCTCAACAACATCATTTCTCCTCGAACTATCTTGCATGTTTCCTTTTCAAACATTGTTTTTACACCTGCATCATCCATCTTGCTTACAAAAATCAAATTCCTAGCCAATCCTGGGATGTGAAGAACACCAGGGAGTGTTCTAATCCTACCATCCATTAGATTCAACTTGACTTTTCCTCGTCCTACTATTTTTTCTTTCGAGTCATCTCTTAGAAAAACATCACCCCGATCATACATTTCATATCCATCAAATCCAAACATCCAATCCATATATCCTTCAGGTGGATTCCACACTAATCGATCTCTTGTTGACTTCTACAGACTCCACTAAAGAGAGAATAAGCATCCACCGCCTCCAATATGTGCATCCTCTAATCTCAATGATGAAAACCCATGGCCAACTTGACCTATCCACATGTGGCTCATCCTCTACTTTTTAAGTCTTGCGTGGCCTTCAAAGTCCCCTAGGGATTTAAACCCTATATTTGTACTATGTCAGTAGTATCTTTCTTTTCATCAACGTCAACCATTAAAAAAATTTAGGAAACTAAAATGCAAGAGAGATAAGAATAACAAGAACATAGAAACATGCACACATAAATCACATGAGATTTATCATGAAAACTCTCATCGGAAAAACTAGCCAACAATAGATCTATTATTTCCCTTTACCAAACCTAGCCAAGCCAACCAACCTCCTGGCCTTGGCCAAGTGAGCCTTCATCACTCAACTCTCGACACATTACAATGGAGTATCACCATCCTTTTAAAGGCTTTCATTACATGTAATCCATGGACTCTAGAACCACGGGCTACCAAAACCATGTGCTCAAAACCATCATTGTTGACCTAACAACTTTGACTCTTTCACTGAGTCAAGTTTAACCTAAAATTCCCTCCTTTAATTGACTTTGGGTTTCCCATGACGAAATCCAGGCAAACGGGTATCTGGGAATCCCGCATGCTCCCCCATATCACCTAGGTGTATGTATAGACTTTTCCAGTGAAATTTCAAACATGGGGTATGCATGCCTAACTGGATCTTATAGTCATATGCCCATTTACATGCAACTCCATTACAATTTTAATTAATTTTTTGGTTTTGTTGTTATCCCAACACTTATGCCACCATCCTCTCGCCTTGGATTTTCCATTGCTTTGACCTCTAGCTCTAGATGATCGATTCTTGGTATATTTTCAACCAAACAATAGATCCAACCACACCTGACATATCCATTAGATCCAAACATCCAAGCCATATATCCTTCATGCAGCTTCCACATTGCTTGATCTCTTGTTGACACTCGCGGTCTCCACCAGAGAGAGAATAGGCATCCATTGCCTCCAAAATGTGCATCCTCTAATCTCAATGTTGAAACCCATGACCAACTCAACCTCTCTACATGTTTATCATCCTATACTCTTTATGTATCTCGTAGCCTTCAATATCCCCTAGGGATTTAAACCCTAGATCTATACTATGTCAACCATTCATGTGATACTAGTTGTTAGGAAACTAAAATGTGAGAGAGATAATAATAACAAGAACATAACAACATGCACACATAAATCACATGAGATTTTTCATGAAAAAACTTACTGGAAAAACCAGCCAACAATAGATCTATTATTACCCTTGACCAAACCCAGCCAACTAGCCAAATTTTCGGCCTTGGCCAAGTGATCCTTCACACCTTAACTCTCGACACATTACAATGGAGTATGACAAACCTTTTAAAGACTTTCATTACATGTAATCCACAAGCTCTAGAACCACGGGCTACAAAAACCATGTGCTCAAAACCACCATCGTTGACCTAACAACTTTGACTCTTTCACCGAGTCAAGTTTAACCTAATAGTTACTCGTGTTTGCATATTCATTAATGGATTTGTCATCATTAGATTCATCAGTGTAATCCCTAATTTGTATTTCTGGGGAGTAAATATTTTGCATAAACTTTGATATCATGGTATCCTCATCCAAATTGTATAGCGTTAATGCTCTTTCAATTGTAAGAATGGGCTAGACAACATTTTGAGAATGCATATTTCCTTCCACCGGATCAATCCAAAATGGTTACTTAGTCTCTAGAATGGTTTTGATGGAGGATATAGGGTTAGTTTCTTAAGAGTTTGGCCATCAGAAATAGCCATATCTCCTAATCTATAGATATTGTAGGCATCATTTATTTCCAACTAGAGTCTTTCAAGGATCAAAGGATAACCTTGAAATCCAGACTTTATCTATAGCACCAAAAAGTCTACAAGGCACTCCCATGAGTCAATAGAAACCATAACATCTTCTATTGTCCCTTATAGATTTACAATGGACGCGCCATCCATAATGAGGGTAGTGGGGGTTTGTCTCAATAGTTCTTGGAGCTGTAGTTTATCCACATATTCCTTAGTCATGAAATTAACGGTCGCCCCTAGGTCAAGCAAAGTGTTTTGTATTATCTAGTTGGTTATATATATACGTTTACTATAGGGCTACTCAGATGAGATTATTTGGGATTAAGGACCCTTCCTAACATGAGATTAGCAAGATTACCTATGACATGAATTATTTGAGGATGTTTTATTTTTCTCCTTGGTTTCTTTTGACAAAGTTCTTTGACAACAACCTTGCTATAGATAGGAGTGTCCTTAATTTCTTGGATTGGAGGGATTTTGAAATACATATTTCTAAGTTCTCCTAGAAGGTAAAAATATAGCTAAGGAGTTGTCCTAATTTTCTCTAATATTTCTTAAAAAGGTGGTTGATTTTTTGTTGTAGTTTTTCTTGTTGAGAAGAAGGTTGTTGTGATTGTTTTTTATGAAGTTGGGGTGAATTTTGTAGTTGCTCTTCTTTAGTTGGTTTAGTGATGATGGGTGGCACATAGTTGTTACCATCTTCCCTGAACGATGTTGATACTCATTATAGTCAACATGTTCCACAGAGTAGGAAATTTGAACCAAGTTATTAATGTTGGGATTTGGTGCAAGTTGGGTAGGAAGTGATGGATCTCTTTGAGTCTATAAATTTTCATTTTGTTGAGGAGACAGTAGCAATGCTTGTTGATAATGTGGTTTCCACCCTTGTTGGGATATTCATGGTTACTGATAAGGAAGCAATCCACTAGGTTTGTTGAGGTTGTTGATAGAGGAAGAATGATTGTTGTTGTCCTTGAGGAGTTGCATAGTTCCATGGCTAAGGAGATGGAAATTGATTTGGCCAAGATGGAGGAGGGGGAGAATATCAATTTGTAAAATGATTTAATTTATTATTCCATGCATAATTGAAATACAACAGATGTTCATAATGCAAACCTTGAGAGAATTGTTGGGGTTGTCCTTGCCTTCTTTGGTTAATTAAACCTACTTGCTTCATTTTATTATTCTCAACTCCTTGATACAATGATTTCAAACCAAGGATTTGAGGGCATTGAATTGTGTTACGGTGTTCCTTGCAAATGTTGTATATTTCCACAATACTCAGTTGGAATTCATGAAAAGCATGTTTCTTGGTACATCTTGGACATCAAATTGCCAAAGCCTTTTTTGCCTCCAGTTGTTTCTTTTTGGTTTGCAGGGTATCAAATTCAATTGCTAATGAATGCATGATATATGTTTTCATTTCTTCCAACAAATTGCCAAGTTCCATTTTGGTTAATCTAGTTATTTTTCTCATAGGTTGTGCAACTATTCCTCTTAAACCCTTATGTTTTCTTATAGTATCTCTTGACTAGTTCTTGAAAGTATCCCTTATGTTATCATAAGAGTACTTGGAGATATCTCCCACTACTATCATATTTAGGGGTTCTATACATTTGTCTCTTACTCCCCTTGTGAGCATTATTTTAAGGGATTTTTCATATATTATGTAGTTTGTGGGCCTTTTATATCTAAAATTGAACATCTTAGCATAATCCTCCAAGGACACATCTTCTATGTGAGTTATCTGGAAGATTTAATATTTGGTGTATTTTTGTTTGCAATACCCCTGGTACTTTTTGATGAATAATTCCTTCATCTACTTCCAAGTGTGGATATTGTTTCCATCGAGGCCAATGAACCATCAAAGTGGTGCTTCCTTCAAAGTGGAAGGAAATAGTCTAAGCTTATATGCATCATTCTTGTAGTTATAGTTTCTACAAAGGACCTCAAATTTGAATAAGAAAGTGTGGATTCTCTATAGTCATCCCCTAGAAGTGAGAAAGGATTGCTAGGTTTTATGTTTTTCATTTACTTCTTCCTCAATTTCTAGGATAAGAAACTCAAACTCCTATGGTTTCATTTCTACTCTTTCTTCTACCATTGAAAATAAAGAAAGAAGTACTAGAGGGGAGAATGAAGAGGATTCAAATTCCTCTAACTCCTCAATACTTCCTTCTAACTCCTCAACAACTTTTATGAAATATTTTTTAAAGAGATTCTCTATATTTTATTTCTTGATTTTCATTAGTTGTCTCTCTTTCTTGTGTAAGTTTTAAACCTTTGAAGTAAAGCAATGCATATAGATTCTTAAGCAAAACAAATTTAATCAATGGCTCATACACAGAGTACACAGAGATTTTATACCGGAAACCCTCAACCGGAAAAACCTTTCTTATATTCATTATATCGAATTTCACCATTCACCATACAATATATACAATGTTTTTAGGTATTTCGTAGATACCAAAAACCTAATCCCTTAATCCGGGATTAATTTAGAAAACCGCTAAAAATAGCAAAAACCACCCAAAAACAATTTTCGGGGCGTTGCCCCGAAAACTATGTGTAACCAGGGGGGGGCATACCTGCCCCCCCTGGGACCCCCCTAGGAAAGCGCTTGATGCACACAAAACAGGCACAACTACTAGAGGGATCATCAGACGCAGTTGTCGAATCTGACGCACCCACACACACACATGCAAAGAATATAACACATACCTAACATCTTGTTCTCATTTGCTACCCTCTACTTTACATACACTAGGGTTAACTAATTTAAGTAAAAAAAATCCTAACTTATCTCTACAAAAATGTATGCATTATTCCAAAATGAACTATTGAATGGATAAAGAAACCCACTACACAGGGAAACACTCAAGAACTTAGGTTCCTTCTTCCCTGGTAGGGGAACCCAACTCAATAGTGTTTCTTCCTCAAATATTTTAGCAATTCCTTGGCAATGACACTAAAAAGAGGTGAGCCGAAGAATTACAACAATATATGGGTTGTTGAACTCCTTGAATTATACTTCAATTATTGACTAGGGGAGTGTAAGCTTGTGAAGGGTTATGCACTATTTATGCAACCTTCAAGACTTGGATGTTATTGAATTGACTATGCATTACTACTTCTAGTGAATGGAAAATAAATGTTGTCATACACATCTATTCTACATGGCAACTTTATCCTAGCAAGGTTAAGCATTCCATAAAAAAAATTGTATAACTATTTCCCTTGTCTCTTCAGGTGAACACTTTAGAATCCTCTTACTCTTTAGGATTGAATTTACAACCTTTAAAAGTAAAGAAGCACCACTTTAGAAAGTAAATACTACAAGAAAGACAATTATTGCTGAAGAATAATTGAATGTCGTGTAAATCAAACTATTTTAAAGTGTGCTAAACATCATAAAAACCCCTCCTACCAACCATGAGGCCATGGTATGTTGGAAAATGAGTCAAGAAGATGGAAAAAAAATCTAACTATTAAATTGAAACATGAATGATTCCTCAACCACTCAAGAATAGGAGATGTTGGTCTAAGGAATTACAAACCACACTATAATTGAAAGAAAAAAAAAATGCAACACACACAAGAAGGTGCATTCACGAGCAATCTTTTCAAGTGGGTCCTTATTTGAAGAGTACTAATGAACCCATGCAAAATATTTTATCTCAACTCAAAAGGATCGACACTTTATTCATCAATACACACTTCAAATTACAATCTCTAGTCTACAACTTATGTACCACTAACCCTAATTGTGTGAAATTCAAAATCGACCCCAACTTAAGATAAAAAAAGAGTAATATATTTACAACAAAGATTCTTTGGATCCCTCAAAACTATTAAGGAGTTCCAAGTCTCAACACAACTAGTCTTACCCCCATAATCATCAACATCCTCGTGTTGGACAGTTGGTTTTCATTGATGTCAACCCTTACAGAAGTCTAGAAGCCCTAGAGATGTGGTTGAGATTGATGTGTTTTGGTTGTCATTGAGAGTGGTTGATGTCAACAAATGTGATGGGTGCATTTGAAGAAGTCTACAAGGAGCCCCATAGGTGTGGTTATGGAACCCCAAGTTGGATAAGGAATATGGAAACAAAGGATAGTGTAAATATAGGTAAGACACTCATAGATGGATAGTACTCGTCATGCCATTTCCGGTGATAGGTGGTATTCCACGTCGTTCCTCACGAATAAGGAGTTATGGCATTGTGAAGTTGGAAGCCCCGAAGAATGGTCAAGAAGCCCCTAATTGGTCACATGTTAATTAGTGAAAGGGTAAAGTGGTTGCAATAAGAGAGTTCAAGAATCCCTAACATTAAGGAGAGAGGTTACTAAGCAAATGTATAAATACACCTCAAAGAGTCTCTCATAAGCACATACACACATTCATTGAATATCTATCTTGTGAGAATATTTTGATCTAATATTTTGGTCTATTGGTGAATCTGACGTCAAGTTTGAGGCAGCGGAGAAAGTGCAAAGAAAGAGTGAAACTTTCGGAGCTACATAGTGCTAGGGTTTTTTGTAACCCCAATTAAGCAGGCCCTCGCAGGTAAGCTTGTAGGTGTCCCACAAGGACCCCGCGGGTTTTCTAGTACTCATCACGAGAGGCCCCACATGAAAAGTAGTCTTTGTCTCGCGAGGACAAGACAGAAGTGGGTATAATGCTAGTACCAGGTCCCTGAGGTCAAAGGTATTGCTACAAGTCTGTGTATCAAGATCAGAGGCACCAGGTCAGTTACAGATGTAAAATGTATGTTATTCTATATGTTATGAGGTTGCATCTTGGTGATATTGTGGAACATGCTTGAGGCATGTCTTTGTGAGTTTTGGTATATGCCTTGAGACACATAGTTGGATGTATGGTACATGTTGGTTGAGGTATATTTGTTGAGGTACATTGTTGATGCATATCTTGGATATATTGGCACATGGTTTATGGTAGTTGGTTGAGGCATATCATGAGTGGTATGGCACATGTATGAGATACATATCTTGGTGATGTTGTTACTTTGTTGAGGTACTCCATTGATAATACTTGCTTGGTATATCTTATGGTACATGGTGTATGACATGATTGAGTGATATGGTATATGCTTGAAATACATTGTTGATACATGGTGTAGTGTTGGCATAGGTTGGTTGATGCACTTGTTATGGTACATGGTTGATACATGGTATGGTACAGGATTGGTACATGGTATGGTGTTGATGTACATGGATAGTTGCAAGTAATTAATCAACAAAGTGTTTGATGGATACAAAATTGGTTAGTGAAATGGGTATCGGGCTAGAACCTCAATATGATTGAATGAACAACATGACATTATGGTACAGGAAAAAAATAATGATGGAGGGGCCTACACTATGGAAAAAGGCTCCTTTATGTCATTTACTATATTGGATGATGGCCAAGAGTGTTGGTGGTGGTGTGTGGAATGGAAACTAAAAGCACCCCATAAAACTAGGATCTTTCTCTTATTGATCTTGGCAAACAAAGTACTTACTTGGGATAACTTGCAAAAGAGGAGTTGGCATGAGCCTAATATGTGTTTCTTATGCAGGGAAAGTGTTGAGATTGTCTCGTATGTTTTTGCTTCTTTCCACTTCACTAAAGAAGTATGCACTATAACAAGAAGATGGGAAAGGTAGATTGGAGGTATCACTATGGATGAAGCTTTGAAATATTGGCTAGGGGATGAAGAGGCAAGGAATGATCATCACTCTTTATCACCATTTATCTTGTGGGCATTTGGACCACTAGGAATGAGCCAATTTTTAAGGTTAAGAAGGTTTCACATATTTAGGCATTTTTTAAAGTGCAACATACATACTATGTAGTATACAAGCATGAAAAGGAGAAATCAAGGAGGAATGTTAAAATATTGCACATTGATATGTCAAGGCCGTGTTTTTGGATGGTGTTGAAAAAGACAATCCATGGGCCTATGGAGCAAGGGGTATGTTATGCTTTTCTAAGTCTCATTGGATAGCCTTTGGGTGTGGAATTGGAATTGAAACAAATAACAATGTTAAGCTAAAAGCAATACATCTATTGATGTCCCTAGCTAGAAAACATGGGATTGTTTCTTTACCAGTATTTGGTGATTGAAACCTGCGTATTCCATGGATAAAGGGAAAGTGTTCAAGTAGGAATATATTGCTTAGGGAGGCCATCAATAGATTAAAAAACATTTCCCTCCTTCTAATTCATTAATTTCACACGTACTTTGAGGGAGGATAATAGTATTGCTTCTTCATTCCAAGAAGGTGTGTGAGATCCAAGGAACCTCCTGGAGATCACACAACATAGGGATAGTGAGGTCCTTGATCCCCTCCCGCAATGGTATTTTAGGAAAATTTGTGTTTTCAATGTCTAGATTTAAATTGGTTTATGATCTTAAGATATTAATGATATTATAGTTAAGATAATATTGTTAGATCCCTAAATGACTATTCGTAATGTTGGGTCTAATTTGTAATTTATGGAGAGGATTTCCCCTATCATGGTCTATTTGGATGTTTATATGTCATTTTATGTCTTTCATTGGAGGTTGGTATTTGATATTGTGGTTTTATGTTGATCTGGCACAATATGGATCCCTTTTAGTTTGAATTTAATAGAAAAAGATCAAAAAACAAAAAAGGCTATAAAATTGAACTATGGAAGGATAAATTACAATCAGAGACATTGAAACCAATCTTGAAATAGTTTCCATTGGAATCCTAAAAGCTAACTTGTAACTAGTACATAACAAGACTCTATGTTTTCCTGCTAATGTAATAACTCCAATAATTTGTGGTATGAAAGACTTGGTGATTTAAATTATGGTGGTATTAATCTTATGATAAAACTAGACTCTAGTAATTTGTGGCATGAAAGACTTGGTGATTTGAATTATGGTGATATTAAACTTATGATAAAACTAGAGATGGTTCATGGATTATCCACTCATAGAGTGTGTAAGGGTCTCATGTGTGGAAAACAACATATCGACAAGTTTGATAATGAACATCACAATTTGTGTGTACAGATTTCATGGGTCCAACTAAGAAACCATCCATATTTGGCATAGTTTATGTTCTCACATTTATGAATGACTTTTCTAGAAAAATTTGGAATTATTTTCTTAAATAAAAAGCTGAAGTGTTTGTGAAGTTTCAAACATTAAAGGCACCGGTAGAAAATCATAATAAGTACTTATGACTAACAATGGAAAAGAACATAACAACATTGTATTTGATTTGTTTTGCGAAAAAACAGGACTATAAATAGAATATATATTTTTGACCCAATATACCTCAACAACATGGTGTAGCGAAGAGAAAAGATAAAACCTCAACGAAAAGATGCATGTTATATGGTAGGAATCAACTTCTTTTCTTATGGAATGAGTATGTCCACATTGTTGTCTATATTTTAAATATTAGAATTCCAATCATAGTCATAAAAAATAAAACAACAAAAATAGCTTGAAGTGGTATTAAATTTATGAGCAAATACTTTTGAACATTTGGTTGTGATCTGTTGTCATATTATTGTTGAAAAGAGAAAGAAATTGAATGTGGATTTTATTAAATGTGTATTTGTATGATACAATGTGGGAATAAAAGCTTATATATAATTTAATTAAAAAATTATTATTCTTGTATGAGATGTAAAATTGATTAAGTAAAACTTTTGTGTTTCTTTCTAGTTTGATATTCCTATTCCTTTTGAAAAAAAAAAAAGTTAATTTTAATGTTGAATTTGATATTTTTTTAATGCAAAATGTCCTATATAAATAGAGAAAAAAAGTATCAATAAGGCAAATTTAAAAGTTGATCTTAATAATCCTAGGAGATACAATAACTTTACATAATGATAATAATATTGGAATCTAATGATCCTCATCATACGTGGAAGCATAAGGTGGATTAAAATAGAAAAAACTGAATGTTGAAATAAATACCTTGACTATAAATAACATTTCAAAGTTAGTTCCTACTCTTGAAAACAAAATCGTACTTGAATGTGAATTGGTTTACAACACTGAGTATAATTTTTATGTTCAAGTTGATAAACATTAAAATCATACTTGAGCAGCAAAAAGGTTATTTTTATAAAAAAGTTAAAGTCATTCTTATAAAAAAGTTATTGATTATTCAAATCTAGTGGAAAAAATGGAAACCATTAAAGTGTTGGATTACTGAGAGGGGGTGAATCGGTGATAGAGCAATTTAATCCCTTTTCATGATATAGTACAAGTGTTATATCAATGTATTATTATTATTCAATAGTTGAAGAGTAAACTTGATATTAAATGGTAATTACACATACATAGTATACTAGTGTTTCGTGGAGGATCAGCGAGAAAACAAATGTTTTTCTTATATGTCTTTAAAATTACGTCATTGGAAGCACCAACTTCCTTTGTTTTCAGTACTGTGAAATGAGGCTCCAACCCCCTGGTTTCTCGGGCTACAACTGGAAACTCAACTCCCCAATTCTCGGCTACAACTTGAAGGAGGCTACAACCCCAATGTTTTTCGGCTACAACCAAAGGTGGAGGCTACAACCACCTATCCTTGCCCCATCCAACCACCACGACGTAGAAGTAGAGACAGTGGAACCAATGTCACGCTATCTTTGTGAGATATATTGTTGTAAACACGTACCAATCAACCTACACCAATAGCCTAAACCAGCCTATAATTAAAGGCCTGCATAAAAAGTGCATCAACCATGCACCAACATGGCCACCTCAACTTTGTACCATGAACGGTGCATCAACCATGCACCAAACACACAAATAACATGTCACAACAACTTTGTCCAAACAACCTATCTCATCAATCTTATCAACCAAATCAAATCTACTCACAAGATCAATCACCAAGACAACTCTGGGTGTGCATCAACAAGCATAACACAACAACTCATAGTATCACAAGATCAATATGTGCTTCTAATAATATACCAATACAAGTATGTTACATCATCCATAAACCATGTGTCAACAATACTACTAACAAGTGACTCAAACCATGTACAAAGTATGTGCCAATCGTGGCTTCTCATCAACTGCTGACTCATCGTATGTGCCAGCATCATCAGCTACACACTGGTGTATGTCTCAACTCATCAGCTACTTGTCTCAACCATGGACCCAAAATGTACCTCAACTAAAAGCCCTCATCAGTTTCATCATCCAAATTTGATTTGTAACTCTACTTGTGGACAAATTGTATATGATCACATACCACAAACCTTCCTTGACTTTAACAACAGAGACTAGCATTTTCATCAAACTTTACTTTGGTCTCATATAACTAATTTTGGATTAGTCAACAACCCTAACTTGAAATAATCATGCCTATGTACCTATAATGAATAAAGATATAAAAATGTTTGCAATGTTCTTTAGTGTATTTTATGCATTTCCTCTAGACTTCACTACTTGGAACCTCTCAAAGGGTTATAGCAAAATGACATACCTTGTTGAAGTTTGGCTTATTCAAGAGAGCGAACTTGTAGAGCGTTGCCCTTCTGGGAATATTTGTTGTATGGATCTGAAAATTGTACAAGAGATATAGGGTGTAGTCCTTGATATATTTTGTCTTATAAATTTGGATCTTGTTATGAAGAAGTTATGGCGTTTTACCCAAAACACTTGATTTAGACTAGTTTCAAGACTACAAACCCTATTTTCCACAAACCCTATTTTCCACGGCATGTAACTCAAAATAGACGACACATAAGCTGAAATTTTTATCTGACTACTTGAATATGTTTCCTCAATGGCCTCTAAATTTCCGCGATTCTGAATAATTATAAAAAATTATTATGAAAATGGTGAGATGACACGTAAATAACATACCTTAGAAGAAGCATCATCAAAGAATTTATCCTCCCTTGAATTTATGTCTTCTTTACTTCACATTCTCTCTAAAATTAGGCTTAGATGTCAGCACAGTTTACCTCAATCACCTATAGATGTCAATATTGTCAAGTGTGATTAAAATGAAACCTTGCCTCTTATTTATACTCGTATAACTTCCCTCGGAGTTTTACTTTTAAACCATCTTAACCCACTTTCCTTGTTTTAGGGTTATCCCACTTCTAATTTATCATTAACTTTATTATTTAAATATTTTCTTTTGTATTCACTTTGAATTATAATTGCGATACTTCATTTTATTATTTACCTTCTAAAATCTCTTAAACCACTTTGACTTCTTTGACCTTTGGGCTTCTAGATGACTCATGAGGGTTCTCCAACTTCATGGCCATAACTCTCTAGCAGTGAGGAGTTATGTGGCGTTCTACATACCAGCGGAAATGGAATGACATGTACTATCCATATAGAATAGTCTCACCAAATATATCAAAACTCATACCATTATCCAATCAAACAAACTTGGGTCCATTACCCAAACCTGGGTTCTCAACTTCTCATGGCCATGTAACTCTCTAGCAGGTGAGGAGTTATGTGACGTTCCACATGCGGAAGTGAATGACATGTACTATCAATCTAGAATATTCTTACCTTAAAATATATTTAAAATCATACCATTATACCATGGAAACAACCTTGGTTCCATTACCCAAACCTTTGTGCTACGGACTTTCTCCCAGGGTTGAAATCAATCACTAAGGGTTGACATCGATCTACAATATCAGCTCTCAGATGGTTGACATCAATGACAACCAACAATCCCTTCAACTTTCCATCAAACTAAGCTAATTGTCGACAATCTCCCCTTTGGCATTGATGGCAACATGAATCATGATAACATTCATGCTTATACTCTTCATCAATGTTTCTATCTCCCCCTTTGAAAAAAATGGCAAAGGGTATCTTCCTTTGGGTATGCTCCCAGTGAACTCTCACAGAACGCTCCCCTTGTCTACATGCCTTTGATTTTTCTTTGTGTTTGTAAGCCTATGATTACTCTCTACCTTCATATGAATAATATATCCACATTTGACTAAGGTATCACTCTGAAGTCATATTACTAATTCTTCCCTTGTGACCATCCCTCCCCCCACAGACCATGACTTTGCTCTTTCTCTAAACTGCATCGTAAATCCCCCTTTGTCATCAATGGAAGGTATCTTTCCATCTGGGGTTGCTCCTAACTAACATCCCGTGGGGATTCTCCTGACTAAACTCTTCTTGGGCTGATCTCCCCAGCACAGGCTGTCCTCTTTGTGGTGCTTCCTCATGTAGATCCTGGACATATAATATAAGCATTCAAAAGCATTCATTTGGTAGTAGAATTTCCTCAGAGTCTCTGTTAAAAGATGCTCAGGAAACGCTTCTCTTGGGCGGTTTGTAAAATGTTTGCCACTTATTTCTTTTAACACATATTCAACTCGATGTTATTCTCTGCAGCTATTCAGTAGAGTGATACTTTATTTAGATAATGCTTAGCCTTGGAGTGCATCAGAGTTCTTTGAGATATCGATGGCTCTTGTATTATCCTGATAGATTGGAATGGGATCATCATACTCAACTGTATATCTGTCAGAGTACACGGTATGCATTATGATAATGTTCCTTTGTCTTTGAGACAATCTATGAATCCATGCTCGTCCTTGTATATTTGTCCAAACTTGCTAAGTATTCTACGAATCCATCTATGTCCATATTGTCAAAACTCTACTTGATCCATAATGTTGACCATTTATCATTATACTATCATGAAGTCTTGATTAATCTATCAAATTGTATACATGGCGATTCTCTGAACTGTCTTCTCAAACTTTACCCATTTGCTAGAAGGATGGTTCTTTAGTGCACGTCATAGTTATCGCATAGACTCCCCATGTCTAATATTCATATTACCGGGGATTCTCTAAGTCGGATGGCTCAAAACAATTCACCTTTCGATGTGTATTCATCATCATCTTCATTGGTAGATTCATTATCTCTAGAACTCGACTTATTTCTTTACTACGTGCATGGATCCATCTTTCACTACAATGCTGAAAGTACAATCTCTTGAATCACATTACTTATTTTGTCCTTCCTTTCTTCGGTTATTTTCCAAACCTTTTATGTATCTGACATCTTTATTTTTCTCTATAGAATTTTCTTCATCTCATTTATTGTCAATCTTGTGATCTAACTTCATCTCGTTTTATTGTCAATCTTGTGATCTCTGGTACCTGGTCTTTGTTCACCTGTTCTTCCTATTTTCTTATCCATACTTTCTTATATCTGATATCAGTGTTCTCTTTCATGGAAGTATCGATCATGCTTCTACAATCATTCGCTATGTGTACATAGTTATGACATTTGTAACACTCAATGTTGCATGCGGCCACATAGGCACTTCTTGCTTGAACATTTCTTTTATAATCCCTGCAATCTGCAACCTTATGTCCAAAATTAATACAATAAAAACAATGACCATAAAAGAAATTTGCATACATGGGAGTGAATGATCTTCTTTGTGGTGTAGTCCTTCTGAATTTCCGCCTTGACTGATCATGATCACGATTGAAGCTTCTTTGTGGCTTGAACAAAGATGGTGTTCTTGAAGATGTATCTTCAATAGTTTTCTTATATTCTGGTTGACCATGATTCCTTCCTTTGAATACTTCTGCATAACTCTTTCTATTTTTTTTATTCTTCTTTTCCAGCAACCTAAAGTGCTTATCTTCATTATCTGTAACCGATGTGGATGTTTCTGTCTCTTCAACGTTATTTTTGAGCTTGACAAATTTACTTCTCAATGTGACAACTTCTTCTTCAAGCTTCTCAACCTATTCTTCTTTCTTTAATATCTGAGACTTCATGACTTCTTTTGTTCTCTTCGCTTCTTCAAGATGAATTTTTAATGTGATTATTTCTTCAAGTACTTTCTCTTCTTGACCAAACTCTGACTCAAGTTGGTTTAGATCGTTAGTTCTTTCCTTAAGATGATATGTCAATATCTTCTCTCTCATTTCTGCTTCTTCCTTATGTGCTGCTATGTTGTCTTCCAAACACTGCTTTTGATATTCAATATTTTCTTCGATCTTTCTGGCTTCTTCTAGCTGAGTTCTTAAGTTCTCGATGACCTTTTGGGATTCTTAAAAAATGTGAACACTTTCCTTTTGTTTCATCAATTCTTTCTTGAGTGACTTGTCTTCTTCTCTTAGTTCATCTAAAGCATTAATCAATTCTGCCTCATAATTGTCTTCTTTTAAAATTTGCTTTTCTATCTCATTTCCTTCATGGCATTCTATTTCAAGATGTACGTGTTTTTCACAATTAAAGCAAAACAACATACCTCTGTTGATTATGTACTCTTCATCTTATGAATCTGTTTGACATGGTGAACATATTTCTTCTTGATCTGTACCTACATCTTCGTTGGCATTTTCTGAATCTATGATGGGTGAACAATATATGTCATGTAACTTATCCCAAAGTTCTTTGGTTGATGAACATTTACCAACCTTTTCTCTTACCGGATTAGGTAATCCTTCCCAGATGAAATCCATTGCTATGTTGTTATTATTCTTCAATTCCTTCTTGGCTGTAGTCTTTGCCCTTTTTGAACTATCATATCCTATAACAATTGATAGCCAAATATAATGTCCCTGTACCTATAAAAATACTTTCGTCCTTCTACTCCACGTCTCATACTTAAAACCATTATGAACATTAAACATTGGTACTCCATTCTAAGAATAATCCATGATATCCTTCTAGTGGTTAAACTATTTCCTGAAGGAACCGGCTATGATACCAATTGTTCGATTACTGAGAGGGGGGGTGAAACAGTAATAGAGAAACTTAATCATTTTTCACTNAGAATTATCATCCAATAGTTGCAGAGTAAATAAACGATGAACAAATGAGCAATCACACACATACACAATACACCAGTATTTTACGTGGAAACCCAAAGTGGGAGAAAACCACAGAATGTTTTTTCTTATATGTCTTTAAGAATTACATTCATTGGAAGCACCAATTTCCTTTGTTTTCTAGCTGCAACTGGAAGGAGGCTCCAACCCCCTAGTTTCTTAGGCTACAACCTGAGGGAAGCTCCAACTCCCCAATTCTCTGGCTACAACCAAAAGGAGGCTACAACCACCTATGTTCTCCAACAACAACCGGAAGGTGGCTACAACCACCTGTCATTGCCCCGTCCAACCGCCCTAACGTATAAGTAGAATGATGGAACCACTGTCACACTATCACTGTGAGATATATTGTTGTAAACCCATACCAATCAACCTGCACCAATAACCTGAACCATGCATTAACCTATACCTCAACATGTAATCAACCTGTACCATAAACAAGTGCATCAACCATGCACCAACCTGTACCTCAACCTATACCATAAACAAGGGCATCAACTATGCACCAACCTGTACCATGAACAAGTGCATCAACCATGCACCAACCTGTACCTAAACATGTACGATGAGCAAGTGCATCAACCATGCACCAAACCTGTACAAATAACATGTCACAACAACCTGTCCAAAGTGTCAATGTTTATGCCATTATTATATTTCTTTGCATTTCAATAGATAAGAGCATCATAAGAACAAGATCACTGAGAAATACACATTCACAAGAGACATAGCATTTATCCTGGGAAACCCTCTAGGGGAAGAAAACCC
>SNQJ01S0176145.1:20011-34812 GCA_010110895.2 Picea sitchensis | reverse complement strand
CATAATTAGTCATTATCTAGTCTCCTATATTTTAGGGGAGAATATTCCACCTGGAGAATATTCTCTTTCAGTTGACACTTTAGTTTGACTAGTTGAGTTGAGTTTATATGTTGCATTGGTTTTGTCAACATGCAACATTGGGATCATCACCAACTCACTCCTCTTTGTTCAATCAGTTAACTGAAGACTAGTTGACTAGTTAACTTAGCTAGGTGGCAGTTCACTCCCGTAACTACCTAAGAGACTAGACTAGGTGGTAGTTTACTCTTGTAATTGTTGGTGTGTGTCCAGATCAATATAGACCACCACTATGGCTCATTAGTTACTCATTTATTCTATATATATTCTAAATTATTCACTCTTTGAGTCTGGAATATGGTTAATGACAATTACTTCCATTCTTTCTATCTTGCTTCTTCTTTCTCAATTTCTCTCTGAAAATATGTGCAGTATTTTCTGGCTAGATCTATTATGTTAAAGTTCAACACATTTACACGGTATCAGAGCCGACAGACTACTAAGAAAAAGCTACACCAATTTTTTTTTGCAGGTACTAAAGATTGAAGACAACAAAAGATGGATTATTCGCGAGAAATATTCTCACACCTCGTAACTATTTGGAATGGAAGCCAAAACATTTTCTTCATATTAGATGTAGAGGCTTGTACCAAATAACCATTGTAATGGAAGTATATCCTGATTCTGTCAATGAGAAAAATGACTTTCTCAAAAGACAAGATATGGCCATAGGAAGTATCGACATGTCTGTTTCTCCCAAAATTTTCCATCAATTATATGAACAATCAGAAGGATTAACTCAAAATGAATTATGGACTAGATTGGAGGTTCTATTTGGGAATAAAGAATATTGTGAAGATTTCATGCAAGAGGTCGAACAACTAGAGCCAGAAGAGAATCCATTAGAAGATCGAGCCTCTTATTATGAAGAGTCTTCTACAAAAGTATTTGCATAAATTTGTATTCCAATAATTGAAGATGGTGTCTACTCCATTTCAGATTTATTTTTTGAAATTCATGTGGAAGATATATGGCATGCATCTAAGGAGTCACATGTAGACACTTTTTCATGCACCATGCATGCATGTAGGGAGACAAAAAGAGATCCGCGCACATTAGACGCAATTCTGATATTTTATGAGAAACTTTTGCAGAAACAAATTGGAAATTTGAATTCCTCTCGGGAAAATATCCAATTTCAAAAAACAAATCGTCTGAAACAGAGTCCGGAAACTAAAGTTATGATCGTTTCAAAATCAACAAAATTTCATCATTTTCCATAAACGACCGTACAATTTTCAAAATTTCATCCAAATTTTATTTGGATATTATTCATTACAAGAATATAAATGTGAAATCCCCCAAAAATAAAACATTTTTTATTTTTGAGTGCTGGAAATTTATTTTCGTTTTTGGCAAATTTGAATCTAGAAATTTTTTTCCATTTATGGGAATTCCGAATTTCAAATTTAATAATTGTATTTAATTATTGTGATTGATGGGCAGAGATCTATTTGGACTCACCTAACTATTTGACTATGACACTTGTATCACAACAAAATATTTATATTAATTGCAGGAGGACAAATGGAACAACCATGTTAAAATCAGCTGACCATGACTCCATGAGTGGGGAACATGTTGGAACTGCCTCTGGGATGATTATTACAAGTGGAAAATCAGAGATTTGGCCACTGGCATCCTCTGAAAATCAGGGATTAAGAAAGCTGTGAAAATCCCCAAAGGAGGGAAAAATACCTGGGCAAAAATTGATAAATAGCATATGCGAGGAGGCAGTACGTTGCCAAGTATGTTGGGAAAGGATTGCGAGTTCTCTTGTTTTCATGAGAACTACTGAAAAAGTGTGAGGAAAGGGGATAACTGTTGAAAAATTTGGAATATTGTTGAGGAGTCTCCAAGTTTTCCCTCATGGATTCATGGTCAAGCTAGGGGGTGAATCGAGCAAGTAGTTTTGGCTGCCATGTTCTATGGTTGGGAGGAACATGGTTGTTCCCTTTGTCTTCCCACGGATTGGATTCAGATATGTTGATCTACCCCTCTCCATTATGAATGGCCATGTTTTTATCCGATGTCATATTAAATCCGAACTGGAATAATTTCTATTCTTTGTTTTGAATGATTTGATATATGATGCATTGTATTTGATTAAAACGAAACTATAATGTTTCCCATTTTTCTGTTCGTTGTGTGGAATATATGTCAAGGAAATACTTATTTATATATTTGTAATATGTCTGCGGGAATGTTCACATATATCTGTTGAGGTATATTTATTTGTTGCAGAAGATGAAGTCCTTTCGTAGTTATAATCCGTCTGTCGTCCCGGAGTTCGTAATAAATATCCAAACTCTAGAAAAATTGTTCCTCCTGTGAGTAAAATGCTAGATGGATGCACCTATAATCTTATTTCTATAAGTAAGTAAGGACAGGAGGAGATTAACGTCAATGGGGCAAATCCTCTCTGTAGTTAAAACCCCAAGAAACTGAACTCAGAACCCTCGGGACATCATTGACCAAACTCTGATGGAATGATATTCTTATTCATGTATTTACATAGATGCACAGATCTAATACTGTTGACATTTAATGAATTGATTAAAAGAGGCTCTAAGTGAATATAATAGGAGTTACCTTTTACATAAAACTATTACCCTAATGTAACCCTTTTATTGATTTTATGCGTATAAGACTCATAAGATTAGACTTTTGGAATTCTGATAGATAAACGAATATTGAATCCTTCTACACCTATTGTCTCATAGAATAGAAGTAAGAACACCAGTAAAGGATAAAGATCAGGGAGTGATGATTATAGTGTGAAATTCACAGTAGAAGTAGAGTATTCTTTTCCTTTGCGTATAATTTCCTTAATTTTTCAACAGAAAAACTTAGTCCAGCCTTCTTTTCACTTTTTGGAGGTTTGTGCACATCGATGTATGGATTATGAACTCGTGAAGTTCCGAACCCCAAAACCTCGAAGCTTCCACTTTTCGCATTTCAGAAGTTTGTTACATAAGAGGGTTGGAGTACGTGAACTCACGAAGTTTCGAACCCTGGAACCCTGAAGCGCTAGTCCAACCTTCTCTCTTTTCGCATTTCCGAGTTTTGTTACATGAGATGTTGGGGCACTTGAAATCGAAGAATCTCAAACTCCAAAACCCCGAAATGCAGGTCACTTTTCGCAATTTCAAAAATTGTCCTCTGTTGGTGTTTGGATTTGTACTCGCGAAATCCCGAACACCTAAATCCCGAAATGCTGATCACGTTTCGTAATTTCGGAAGTTGTCGTGTGTTTATGTTTGAATTTGTACTCATGAAATCCCGAACGTCGAAATACTGGAATGATGATCACTTTTCGCAATTTCAGAAGTTGTCGAGTGTTGATGATTGGCTTCATACTTGTGAAATCTCGAACTCCAAAATCTTGAAATGCGGGTCACTTTTCACAATTTCATAAGTTGTCATGTGTTGATGTTTGGCTTTGTATTCGCGGAATCATGAACACCTAAATCTCGAAATGTTGATCACGTTTTGCGATTTCAAAAGTTGTCATGTGTTGATGTTTGGCTTTGTACTCGTGAAATCCTGAACGCCGAAATCCCAAAATGCTGATCACTTTTCGCAATTTCGGAAGTTGTCATGTGTTCATGTTTGGCCTTATGCTCATGAAATCTCGAAGTGTTGGTCACGTTTCGCAATTTTAGGAGTTGTTGTGTGATGATGTTGGCTTCTGTACTCATGAAATCTCAAACCTCGAAACCCTGAAGTACGGGTTCCACCTTTCTTTTTCGCGATTCAGAAATTTTTGTGTTTTGATGTTTTTTCTTTTGAAGTCGCAGGATTCCAAACCCTGAAATCCTGAAGTACTGAGGCCACAGTCTTCTAGTCTTTTTTTTTCTTTGTGTATTTGACAAACAATGTGGCCCCTTTGTTTTGTGTGTTCGGCTTTGGAAAATTGCCAAAATCCATTTGAACTCTGTCTTTCACAAAACTATAGGAACAAGGTAGGAGGTATTGGTTATATGAACAACTCTAATATGGTAAGGAATGGACTGGTATAATCGATGGATAATCTTCATCCGAGATAGAGACAGAATAGAGATAATAGATAATCATTATAAATCACTGTGTACAGGGAGTGATAAGTACATAATTTGTTGCACAGGAAGGTTTTAAACTAGTTACACAGATTTTTAGCATGATGTTTTTTTTTAGTGTTGCTTGCCATGAAGACATGCACCTTTAAGTATTTCGAACTTTTCATAATTATTTTATGGACAGAAATAAATCTTACCTTCTCCTAAATTATGAGCTTAAACGAAATTCAATTACGTCATAGAAAAAGAAAAAAAAATTAGGGTGATTTTTTAGATTCATTACATATGGTATCAGAGAAAAAGTTACAACATTGGGCCTAAAGAGGGCCACATTAATTTCTTAGTATATATTTTGATTTATGAAAAAACTAATAAATATTATGGTTACAGATAGAAATCCTTTTCTATTTTGTGTTGAAAAATGGCAGCTCAAGAAGGTGCAGAAATCAGGATGGAAGAGAATCCGCAGCAAGGACCTCCTGGAGATCCAAGACAGAGCAGTGATGGAAGCTCACCCACAGAGGTGTTGGGAAAAATGAGGAACCTTATTATTGAACTACAGGTTTTCAAGGACGACAATGAAAATTTGAAGAAGGCATAGCAGGGACAACAAGATATAAATGAAGTCCTCCTGCGTAGTATAGTAACCAAGAAGAACCCAAAATATGATAACCCTAAGGAAGAGGTCAGCCAAAGGGCCTCCAAGAATTATGGTGCAAAAACAAAAAATGAGACAGTTCGTCTGAAGGGACACCTTCAGCCGAAGAAAAAACCATATCAGACAAAAAAATAAAAAAAACAGACCACCTTGAAGGAGAATTTAAAAATATTAAACCAAGTACTTTTGATGGAGAATCCAGGACAGGAGAAGAAGCTGAGGCATGGTTGTTGGACATAAAAAAAAATACTTCCAAATCTACAACTATTCCAACAACATGAAGGTCAAAATGGCCATCTACAATCTGAAGGGGAAGGCCAGTATATGGTGGCAGGACCTGAAATTGGCCAAGGGCCTAAAGGAGAAACAATTAGAATGGTCTGACTTTAAGAAGTATTTCAAGAAACAATACCTTTTTGAAAGATATTATGAGAGGAAGACGAAATAATTTTACAAATTACGACTCAAACAAATGATGATGGAGGACCTTATAAATAAATTTATGGAACTATTAAGTTTTGTACCATACATCCGGGAGGACAAGGTAAAGATACAACGATTCTTAAGTTGTTTACCACAGACTTACTGGGACAAAATTGAGTTTGATAGCCCCAAATCCCTGAGTGAGGCATTCAGGAAGGCACGAATGTGCTACAACTAGTATAAACAGCGGGTAGAGTCTCCCAAGGCCCAGAAGGATAAGAAGCAAGATGGAATGCACTAGCAGAAGAAGGGATACCAACCAGATCCTTATTAGAATGCAGAAAAAAGTTTCCCAAGGAAGGATTTTCACTCCAATCATCTGAAAACGCAAGGTAGAGGAAAGTCGGTACACCTGGGAATGAAGAAGTTTGGGGACAACTCTCATGATCCATTAAAGTGTTGGGAGTGTGGAGAGCCTCATCCAAGGAGGAACTATTCACGTTTAATTGCAACAAACAACACTGTTGTCCACAATTGTAGGAAGCCTCAACAGTGGGAGACATGGGCAGAAGTCTACATTGGATAAATGTAGCCATAGATGGTCGACATGCTGACCACTAGTCCTTGTTGGTAGAAATCGAAGGTAAAATCCATGACACTCGAATTTCTGTTTTAATTGACCCTGGAGCTACATTAAATTATATTACTCCCGATGTAGTACAGTTGAATAAACTTAAGAAACAAAAGCATTAAAAATCTTGGCTTGTACAACTAGCAACAGGTGCTAAAAGAAAAGTAGTTAACTTTATTTTTGATCTTGAGTTTAGCTTAGATGGTCAAAAGATAAGGACCAATCTGAACATACTACCACTAGGATCTTATGATATGATTATCAGGATGGATTTTTTGGAACAACACAAAGCAGTACTAGACTGTTATACAAAGATACTTAGCTACAAAGATAATTCTGGCACTGTTAGAACAGCCCAAGGCATACCAAAACCTGTGTCAGTTAGACAAGTGTCAGCGATGCAATTCAAGAAATGTATTAGAAAGGGATGTCAAGTTTATGCCATCCAAGTAACGAATCTATTAGAAAAAGAAGATAAGCCCAAGTTAGAAGACTTTGTTGTCTTACGTGAATTCAGAGACATATTTGTTGATGAGATACTAGAATTACCTCCTAGTAGAGAAATAGATTTCTCCATAGACTTACTACCCAGATCAACCCCCATCTCAAAAGAACCCTACCGAATGAGTCTACCAGAATTTACTGAATTAAAAATACAATTATAGGAATTGTTGGACAAGGAGTATATCAGACCAAGTGTCTCACCATGGGGCGCACTAGTCCTTTTTGTAAAAAAGAAAGACAATACTCTAAGACTATGTATCGATTATAGACAACTGAACAAAGTGACCATTAAGAACAAATACCCCTTACCTAGGATAAATGATATGTTCGATCCATGGATGATTTTAGGGGCTAAATTTCGTTGATGGGCTAATTTTCCATGGTTTTTCCGAAAACGAGATTCGCTACTTTAAAAATGATTCACCCAAATTCTATAGGATAAAATTATTTTACCTTAAAAATCGCCAAAAAATTATTAAAACTATATAAAATCCTTATAAATTTGAATATTTTTACAAAAATATCGCCAAACATTTATAGTTGGCATATGAAGGATTAGTAAGATTCGTCAAGGTTTCTACATTTTAAAACAAATTTCCATTCTTAAAATCATCCCTGGTTCGATCAAGTTGGTGGGGCCAAGATCTTCTCAAAGTTGGATTTACGATCCGGTTATCATCAAGTTAGGATAAAGGACCAGAACATAAAAAAAACAACTTTTCTAACAAGATACAGACACTACGAGTTTGTAGACATACCTTTCAGACTCACTAATGCACCAACCATGTTTATGTGCTTGATGAACAACATTTTTAGCCAGTACTTAGACAAGTTCGTAGTAGTATTTATCGAAAATATTATGGTCTATTCTAAAACAGAGGAGGAACATGATGAACACTTAATAATAGTTCTGCAAATGCTAAGGAAACACAAAATCTACGCAAAATTCAACAAATGTGACTTTTATCAAAAAGAAATACAATATTTAGGACATGTCATTTCCTCAGAGGGTATTTTCGTAGACCTGGAAAAGATGAAAGCCATTATGGAATGGCCAGTACCTAAGGATGTGGCAGATGTCCAGTCATTCATGGGAATCACCGGATATTATCACAGATTTATAGAAGGGTTCTCCAAGATAGCCTACCCTATCACATCATTACAAAAGAAAGGGACCAAGTTTAACTGGTCGCAAAAGTGTCAAGACAGTCTTAACAAACTAAAAGAATTATTGACATCAGCACCCATTTTGAAGGTAGCAGACCCAGATAAAGATTTCACAGTATGCGTTGATGCAAGTAAAGAGGGACTAGGTGGTGTTTTAACTCAGGAAGGGCACATGATTTGTTATGAGTCTCGTAAATTAAAAGAACATGAGTGAAATTATGTTACTCATGACTTAGAATTGGCAGAGAATTCTTACTATTAACAGATAATAGCGGGGTGAAATATCTGTTTAACCAACCAAAAATTAATGAAAGACAAGCAAGGTGGCTAGATTTCTTGAGCAAATTTGACTTCGAGGTCAGACATGTCAAGGGTAAGGAAAATAAAGTAGCAGATGCTTTAAGCCGCAAAATCCATGGGTTATTTCGGATAAATATCAGCAGAGAAAAAAGTGATTTGGAACAAAGTGTAAGAACGACATCTGTTAACAATGGAAATTACACTAAGATGATGGCAGAATTTCAAAATAGTATCGCAAACTTAGATAAACCAGATATAAGTATCGACAAGAAGGGACTATTAAGATTTAAAAACAGACTGTATGTACCAGATTCAACGGAGCTACAAATTAACTATTTTGGAAGAAGTGCATAAGAAACCATATCCTGGCCATCCAGGCTACAAAAAAACAATAACAACACTTGGGAAACTATTTTACTGGCCTATCATGAAGGGAGAAACAACAGAGTACTTGGCTAGGTTCCAAGATTGTCAGTAGGTTAAGTCCGAACACCAGCATCCATTCATCCTATTACATCCATTACCAGTACCAGAATGGAAATGGGAGACCATATCGCTGGACTTTATAATAGGTTTGCCTAAAACTCAGAAACAAAATGATTCAATCATGGTTGTAATCGATAAACTCAGTAAGTCTGCACACTTTATTCCTATAAAGTCTACTTTTAAAGCTATTAATATTGCTGAAATATTCATGAAAGAAATGTTTAGACTGCATGGTATTCCTAAAATGGTGATTTCAGATAAATTCACATCCGCCTTTTGGAAGGAATTGTTTGCAGGGCTAAATACTAATTTGAATTTCAGTATGAGTTATCATCCAAAAACGGATGGATAGACTGAAAGGACAAACCAAATCATAGAGTATATGCTCTGCATGTATGTAATAACAAAGCCGAACAAGTGGGAAGACTACCTACACCTGGTAGAATTTGCATATAATAATGGGTACCAAACTTCAGCTAAGTTGATCCCTTTCAAAATATTGTACAACAGAAAGTGTACCACTCCAATTAGCTGGGATAACCTAACTGACAGACTCATGTTTGGACCAGAGATGCTCCAAGAAATGGAGAACATGGTAAGGAAGGTACAACAGAACTTGAAAGAAGCACAGGACAGACAAAAGAGCTATGTGAATAAAAAAAGAAGACACTTGGAATTTGAAGTGGGAGACCATGTTTACTTGAAGGTCAAAGCCTGAAAAATCTCACTGAAGTTAGGGAACTATGCCAAGATGGCACCCAGGTTTTGTGGGCCCTTTGAGATACTAGCTTGAATTGGACCCGTAGCATATCAACTTCCACTTCCAGCTAATCTAAGAATTCATAATGTATTTCACGTTTTCTTGTTGAAAAAGTATATTCATGACCCTACTCATATGATTGTTTGGAACTTGGTGTGGGTGGAACCCAAGGGTGATTTCCAGGTGGAACCTCTGCGCATTCTAGACCGGAGAGAAATAACACTTCGGAACATAGTCGTCTCAGGCAAAGGCACAATGGAAGAACTTTAGTCCTGAGTAGGCCACTTGGGAATTGGAGGGAGATTTGCGGAAATCTCATCCAATACTATTCGAGGGAAGTAATGGACACTGAGGATAGTGTTTTACTGAAGGGGGAAAGGATGTGACATCCCCCAAAAATAAAACATTTTTTATTTTTGTGTGATGGAAATTTATTTCCATTTTTGGCAAATTCGAATCTAGAATTTTTTTTCTCCATTTATGGCAATTCCAAATTTCGAATTTAATAATTGTATTTAATTATTGTGACTATTGGGTAGATACCTATTTAGACTCAACTAACTATTTGACTATGACACTTGTATCACAACAAAATATTTATATTAATTGCAGGAGGACAAATGGAACAACCATGTTAAACTCATCTAACCATGACTCCATGAGTGGGGAACATGTTCGAACTACCTCTGGGATGATTATTACAAGTGGAAAATAAGAGATTTGGCCACTGGCATCCCCTGAAAATCAGGGATTAAGAAAGTTGTGAAAATCCCCAAAGGAGGGAAAAAGACTTGGGCAAAAATTGATAAATAGCATATGCGAGGAGGCAAGATGCTGCCAAGTATGATGGGAAAGGATTGTGAGTTCTCTTGCAATTATGAGAACTGTCGAGCAAGTGTGAGGCAAGGGGATGACTACTAAAAAATTTGGAATATTGCTAAGGAGTCTCCAAGTTCGCCCTCATGGATTCATGGTCAGGCTAGGGTGTGAATCCAGCAAGTAATTTTGGCTGCCTTGTTCTATGGTTGGGACAAACGTGGTTGTTCCCTTTGTCTTCCCACGGATTGGATTCAGATATGTTGATCTACTCCTCTCTATTATGAATGGCTATGTTTTTATCCGATGTCATATTAAATATGAACTGGAATAATTTATATTCTCTGTTTTGAATTATTTGATATCTGATGCATTGTATTTGATTAAAACGAAACTGTAACGTTTCCCATTTTTCTGCTCATTGTGAGGAATATATGTGAAGGAAATCCTTATTTATATAGTTTTGATACATCTTTGGGAATTGTTACATCTATCTGCTGAGGTATAGTTATTTTTTGCGGAAGATAAAGTCCTTTCGTAGTTATAATCCGTCTGTCGTCGCGGAGTTCGTAATAAACATCCAAACTCTAGAAAAATTGTTCCTCCTATGAGTAAAATGCTAGATGGATGCACCTGTAATCTTATTTATATAACTAAGTAAGGAAAGAAGGTGATTAACGTCAATGGGGCAGATCCTCTCTGTATTTAAAATCCCAGGAAACCAAACTCAGATCCCTCGGAACATCATTTATAATGACCAAACTCTAATGGAATGATATTCTTATTCATGTAATTACATAGATGCACAGATCTAGTACTGTTGATGTTTAATGCACTGATTAAAAGAGGCTCTAAGTGAATATAATAGGAGTTACCTTTTACAGAAAACTGTTACCCTAATGTACCCCTTCTATAGATTTTATGCGTATAAGACTCATAAGATTAGACTTTCAGAATTATGATAGATAAACGAATATTGAATCCTTCTACACCTATTGTCTCAAAGAATGGAAGTAATAACACCAGTAAAGGATAAAGATAAGAGAGTGATGATTATAGTGTGAAATTCACAGTAGAAGTACAATATTCTTTTCCTTTGCATATAATTTCCTTAATTTTTCAACACAAAAACTTAGTCCAACTTTATTTTTTCTTTTCGAAGCTTCATGCATATTGATGTATGGATTCTAAACTCATGAAGTTTCGAACCCCTAAACCCCGAAGCTTCCACTTTTCACATTTCGGAAGTTTGTTACATAGGAGGGTTGGGGCACGTGAACTCACGAAGTTCCAAACCCTGAAACCCTGAAGTGCTAGTCCAACCTTCTCTCTTTTCGTATTTAAAGGGTTTGTTACATGAGATGTTGGGGCACTTTAACTCATGGAATCCCGAAATCTGAAATCCTGAAATGTGGGTCACTTTTTGCAATTTTGGAAATTGTTGTGTGTTGATGTTTGGATTTGTACTCGCGAAATCCCAAACGCCTAAATCCTGAAATGTTGATCACGTTTCGCAATTTCAGAAGTTATCGTGTGTTGATGTTTGGCTTTGTACTCGTGAAATCATGAACGCTAAAATCCCGAAATGATGATCACTTTTCGCAGTTTCAAAAGTTGCCATGTATTGATGATTGGCTTCGTACTCGCGAAATCCCGAACTCCAAAATCCTGAAATGTGGGTCACTTTTCGCAATTTCAGAAGTTGTCGTGTGTTGATGTTTGGCTTTGTACTTGTGAAATCCCTAATGCCTAAATCCTGAAATGCTAATCATGTTTCACAATTTCAGAAGTTGTCATGTGTTGATGTTTGGCTTTGTACTCACGAAATCCCGAACACCGAAATCCCGAAATGCTGATGACTTTTTGCAATTTTGGAAGTTCTCATGTGTTGATGTTTGGCCTTGTACTTGCAAAATCCCAAACTCTAAAATCCCGAAGTGCTGGTCATTTTTTCAATTTTGAGAGTTGTTGTGTGATGATGTTGGCTTCTATACTCACGAAATCCTGAACCCTGAAACCCCGAAGTACGGGTTCCACCTTTCTTTTTCGTGATTCAGAAATTTTTGCGTTTTGATGTTTTGGCTTTTGAAGTCGCGGGATTCTAAACCCCAAAATCTTGAAGTACCGAGGCCAAAGTCTTCGAGTCTTTTTTTTTCTTCGCGTTTTTGGAAAACAATGTGGCCCCTTTGTTTTGTGTGTTCGGCTTTGGAAAATCACCAAAACCCGTTTGAACTGTATCTTTCACAAAAATATAGGAACATGTTAGGAGTTATTGGTTATATGAACAACTCTAGTACGGTAAGGAATGGAATGGTATAATCGATGGAGAATCTTCATCCGAGATAGAGACGAAATAGAGATAATAGATAATCATTATAAGTCACTGTGTACAGGGCGTGATAAGTACAGAATTTGTTGCACAGGAAGGTTTTAAACTAGTTACATAGATTTTTAGCGTGATGTTTTTTTTTAGTGTTGCTTGCCATGAAGACATGAACCTTTAAGTATTTCAAGCTTTTCATAATTAGTTTATGGACATAAATAAATCTTACCTTCTACTAAATTCTAAGCTTAAACGAAATGGAATTATGTCATAGAAAAAGAAAAAAAAATTAGGGTGATTTTTGAGGTTCATTACAATAAAGTGGATATGTGTGGAAATATCAGTGATGCATATACTTCATCAGATCCATGCAAACATCTACATATTCAACAAAATCTTCAAAGAGCACAAGCTTGCACAGTTGCGATGTAGCACCCCTTTTCTGGGTCTCCAATGCTTAAACACTATTAAGAGAAGACTATAACACCACTTTGTACATAAATTAGACAGATGTTATTTAATCCACATGCATTTAAACAATAAAAACATTCAACATAGAGTATTCATATGAATTACTGCCATAATCAACAAGCAATTAGCTTTTCATATTAATTCATATACACAACGGAAAACATGATACATAAGCAGCACATTCATGCAAAACATGATTAAAGCATAATCAGATACTTATCTTTATCAATGGTAGATTCCACCAACCAAGTGCAGGCCTTCCATGAACCTCCCAAACTTATACCACACTTCTCATCAGCTCAGCAGTGGGTCACCCCCGAGTTGGGACTAAGCTCCACCCCAAGACAAGGAATACTAGGCTAGCTGAGGTTACATGGAAAACAACACACAACCATAAGGAAGGAATTCTCTCCCAGCAACCTCCCACGCTCACTGCCCACAGACCCTCATTCCCCACATGTCTGTTCCACCCCAGGAGAATACACCTTCTCTGTCACCTGGACAGTCCTTCGGCTACTAATCTCCCTTGCCTTGGGTTACAGGAACAGGTCGGACCAGAAGTCTCCGGGCTCTGTGGCAGCTACAGGGTTCCTTCCAGGAGTCCTCTCCTTCCTCCGCGCACTCTCTCACCTGGAGAGAGTCGGTCACAGGTCAACAACCAGTTCTACCAACCTCAATCACCTCTCTCACCTGGAGAGAGGATTGTACCACTGGCCAACAAGACCCCATGCAGTCCAGCACTGCGTGGTCACAACAACCCACGGGGAAAACAGACACGGGATTTCCAATAGGTTCAACAATGGCAGGTCACTTCTTATTTCCCAATCCGCCAACACAGGATAGACTCATGCTCTGGTTGTCGGGGATGCGTGAGAAACAATTCACGCAGGGGTCAACGCAGGTTCGAATTGTTCAGACAGGGGATGTACTGGCTATATCTGAAATCAACACAGGCTTTCCGGCTTTCAGGGTTGCACCAGGGTATTCTTACAGAGGTTAGACCGTTCATGTTCAGATAGTCAGGTGGAAGGGAGGAGAAAGAGCCTTCATGGCTTACCTCGTCTATTTTATTTGCATGCATTAGGGTGGACATTTGTCACCCTTGAGACTGCATGCGTTCCTCGGCATGCATTACCTTTCTCATGGTTAGGAACTTAGGATAAAACATAAATGGCACATGTTCTTTTGGAATAATAATAAAATATTATTCCCAGGATTAAGCCCTCTAGGCTTAGCCACTAGGCTCAACACTTAGCCCCTTTTCCCACCTTCAGCCCCTAATTCCTTGCCCACGTTATGGATGATTAGTCCCCCTTCACTAATTCATCGTGGTCGGTCTGCACATGGTAGTGTTTATGTTTTATTAATTGTTCTACATGATTACATATACAACAGCAGGCTCCTGGCCTTCAACACTTAGGCTCCCTGGCCTAACAACACATAAGCCTCCAGCTTATAAGAACTCGGCTCACTAGCCTATAAATCATAATTACAATTCCTTTCAGAACATGGTTTACTACGGGGCTCGACCTTGGGGACACTATAATTCCCCTCCCATTATTTTTGTACTATCCTCAGTGCAACTTTACACAACATCTGCAAGATTTTCAAAAAGATGCAGGTACTCTGCCCGCATAACATCTGCGTGCTCCCATGTTGTGTCCTCAGGACCATACCAGGTCCACTGGACCCTTACAAGCTCCATAGCTCGATTCCATAGTTGTTTTATTTTCCTGTCCAATATGCGCACAGGATGCACTTGCAGGACACTTTCTAGTTCCACCTGAATCATATTCCAATTGATTACATGATTAGCATTAGGTATATATATATTTCTTAAGTAATGAAATATGAGACACCTTAGGTACAGTCATGGATGCAGTAATGCAACCATATATGTAATGTATATGTATGTATATACAAACAAATTCAATAACATTAAAACTGTATACAACATACAGAACATAGAATAAATAGAGAATTGTACTTATCTTTTGATTGAGAGACCTTCCACGCCGGAGCAGAGCTCTGACTCCATCGGGCAATGGCTTCCCAAGATAGCCATGGTCCACAATCCTTATCCACATGGCCTAGGCCAAGGTACCAGACCTCAGCAGCACTCCAAC
>SNQJ01S0176143.1:19992-31890 GCA_010110895.2 Picea sitchensis | reverse complement strand
GGGCTATCACACGCCTAAAATGGAGATCGTATGCAAAAGTTATGATGTCGGGAAGTTGATGTACTAACTTACCCAAATGGGGCCCACATGACTTTTGGCGCTTCATCTCCTAGGGTTAGGTTTTTGGATGCCTGTCTAGGGTTTTTTGAATTCTTGCTTATTGTAAAAAGGCCTTCAGAGCCTCATTGTAACCTTCTTCTTGTGAATGCACACTATCGTCGCATCTCTTCTCAGAGATAAGCCGCCACCATTCCAACAAGCTTGTTTACGCTGCATTTTACAGTTTCAACTTATTTCGTTATTGAATAGAAAACTAGTTTTACTGTATCTCTGTTATTTTTTATTAAGCACTTGTTAATAATATGTATTCATTTCGTTCTGTTCATAAAATCTAGATCACTTGTAGTGGTGCCACATGTCATGCTTTGGCTCATCTACCTGCCCACGTCAGCACCTGTCCAAGTCAGATTGCCAAAACATTGCCAGGTCATTGTACGGTCGTATGTCCTGTATAGTCAACTGCCACGTCAACACTGTACAGAATGTACATATTATACAGTCAACATTTGTTTTGCCTGTTTGGAAAAATGAACAAATCGTGATATCTTGATCATATGATGTATGTTTGAGCTTGTTCAAGTTACATTGGATTTGTATCGATGAGGCCTACGCACACGTCCATTTTGAAGAGATTTTGAGTACCTTTATTTTTAGGCATTTCTGAGCCCCATCTTAGCTCCTAGATCCAATTTGGATCAAACAGAAACCTCATCAAAATTAGTAGGTACAAACATAAATATAGTGTTACGAATGTGTGCAGGTAAACCTCCTATATACTTCATAAGAGTTTCTTGGGTATGTAATGGAATGTCTAACATTAATGCCATCTTACGAAATTCATATGTGTATTCTTGCACTGTTTTTCCCTTTCTTAGTTTAAGACCTTTCCATTCAATTAAGGACTTCTCTTTATAACCCAAAGGATAAAATTTCTTTATAAGTGCAGAAACAAAAAATTTCCATGATGGAAATACAGTACCCACTAGTTGCGTGCCATTTTGCAACTTGCTTTACCACTAGATGAGTGTTGTGTCAGCAATTCAAAGAAATTTCAATTTGATTTGAGTTGCCTCATATTTGATTTGTTTCACACTGCAATAAACTTCCATCCGTATGACCCAATTACCAAGCCTTTCTCCATTGACTTCACCATCATACATGGGTAATTCAAATTTCACATAAAGCTTAAGTAAAGACATATCATGTTTATGTTTGTGGACATGTTTTCTTGTGGTGGATTTGGAACTTGTACTTGAAGAAGAAGAAGTTGATGGAGAAGAAGGAGGTGAAGTATGAGGTTTAGGAGGATCCTCGCCTTCTTCACTTTTGTCCTTTAAAGATTCACCTATAATCGGTCTCTTCTGTTCCAATTAATCATCATATAAAACCTTCATCATCTCTGACATGGAAAAGAAGGTCTTTCAAAAATATATCTCGTCCTGAGAAAGTCCCTTGATGTAGGAGCATCACTCCAGCCAGCCATGCACCAGCCAACCCGCCCACTCAGCGCATTCAAATGAAGGAGGAGAGGTGAAACCCTCTCGTTTCAATTTTGAATTTGAATTAATGTAATTAATGAATGTAAGGCTGGTAGATCCAAAGGCGTGCCTTTGAGAAGGCGCTAAGTAGAAGTATCCTTAAATGGTTGTAAGGTTGGATCTAGCTCCGATTTGGACTAGACAACCATTAATTGTAAATTCAATGTAAATGAATGTAATTTATGAGAGTTGGTGAGGATGGAGGGAAGAGCTCGAAGAGCCCCCTCATGTAAAGACCTTTGGTATCTTGTTTTGATTATGATCATCAAGTGGAGAGGAGAGAAGGAGCCAAGCATCTGTTGTAGTTCGAGCTCAAACCACATCGTAAAAGAGGCATTTTACATTAATACAAACAACAATTTTTCCTGCAAGTCATTCTGTGTTGTGTGAATGTTTTCATGTATTCATTTTATGCTGTAGATGTATGTTGTAGATGTGCATTTACAGGGACAGATAGATTCTTCTATCTGTGAGTTCTTTGATTTCAGGTTTTGGGATTCTTTGAGGCTTCATGCATGAGTGCATGACAGAACACTGCGGGTTCTGAAAGCTAGTGCAAGGAGTGCACTTCTGAATTCTGCGGATTCAGACAAAGACATGCCAGGAGGGTGCACCAGCTGAAGTCTTAAACTCAGGGAGAAAAACTCAAGGTTGTTGAACACCTTGGAGGTAAGACTGTGTAGAGGAAGACACAACAGAAGACAGAATCACTAAGGGGTTCTATAGAGCTCTTCCAGGAGGGCATCAAGAAGGTGCAGCTTATGCACATAATAAATCTACTATGAGTTCAAAGGGAAATCTGAATCACTGAGGATTCTGAGAACTCTATCAAGAGGGCATTGAGTGGATGTGCAGAGTGCACAGGAAAGAACTCCTTTGAGTTCTAGAATAGAGAAGTGTCCAAGGAGGAGGACCTTCATAGGGTTGCTAAACACCCTATAGGCTCAACAAGGAGTGCTTGAGAAGGAAGTTGCCAGAGGTAATTTCCATCCTTTCAAGGAAAGAAAGAGACAGAGACTTTATAGGTCTGAGCAATAGAGAAGCTCAGGACAGATAGAACCTTTGTGTGCAGAGACCCTGCAAGGAGTGCAGAAGTCGAAGAATCCTTCGAGGATTCAAAGAGAGAAAATCTCAAAAGGAGCAGTGCTTTCATGCACAGGCCATAGTCGAGGGGTTGCAGAGGCTGAAAGAAGACCCTTTTTGAGGGTTTGAGTTTGAGGAAGCTCGAGAGGAAAAGTGTTTTCAAAGAATGCAGATAAAAACCAAATTCAAAGGTTTGTAGTAGGAAGTAGAGGTCAAGGCCTTCGATAAGTTGAATTATTCCAAGGTTCGGGAAGAAATAGGATGCTCACAAGGAGGGAAGCATAGATGCCATTGGATCAGGTGAGGATAAGATCTAGACCATTGAATTTTCATGTATAGGCGTAGGAAGGAAAGTGCAGCGCAGGAGGAATAGATATGGGCCGTCAGATCTAGAACAGATAGCCGATAGCCATCGGATCTGGGAGGAGTTGCATGTTATTTAATCTTGTGTGTGTAGAGGAGACGAACCACAAAATCCCGAAAGAATAGAGATTGTCCATCATCGAGAGGATGTGTGGCAAAGATCCGGACGTCATCAGAACTTCAGACATCAGAAGCTCAAAAGGTAAGAATCAAGAAACAAGAAGTCACGGGCATGAAATCTCGAGGACATCGAGATCATCCATCTACAGAGGACACATGTCACGAGATCCTCACATTTCAGGGATTCGTGCATCGAAGAGTGGAAGAAGTCTTTTGACTTCACGACTTACGAAAATCCTGAAGGGATCAGGACCATCCATCTGTGGAGGACAAGTGGCAGAGGTCTGGGTCATATCGCGGGTTTGGGTATTGTGAGTTGGGAGGTGGATCCCTTTTCTCTACAAATTCCCAAGTTGTGAGATCACAAGGTGATCTGAACCATTGATCGAGGAGGAAGGAGAGTCGTGAGATCTGGAGTCTCGATACATCGCATATCGGAATTTCAGGAGTTTGGAGAGGGTAGACCAAGCTCTTGATTTCATGAAGGTCCGAGTAGCGAGGAGCAGGGACAACCGTTGGATCCAGATCACAGGAGGATCGTTGGATCAAAACCTTCACCATATCGCCTCTCAGGGTTTTGCAAAGGTGGAGTGCCAAGACTCAACAACTCAACTTGTGAGGTCACGAGTAGCGAGAGGCATTAACACTTATCCCTAGCCTACGGTTATATGTAGAGGGCGCTAACAGGAGGGGCTATACTCGTATCAGCATCTCGGGTATCAACAAATAGGGAAAGTGGAGTCGAGAGTGTTCGACCCACGAACTCGTGGGTTGCGAGTTGCAAAAAGGTGCTTGTGTTAAGGCCTTTCTCAGAGCATTGTGGTCGCATGGAGGAGGTGGAGCTCATGCCCAGTGCTCGTTCACATAGGTGGGGTTTCTCGAAGGACCTATGGATATGATTCACTGAAGGTTCCAACAAGGAACTAAAGTAGCCACTTCGGCTCGAGGGAATTTTTTTGAACGATCCTGTGAGCGGATCTCGGTCCGAGGGTCAGGGGGAGCTGTGTCAAGTGGTATCAGAGATGATATTTTCATCTGTAGATTTCAGGCGAAGGAGACAAAGGAAAAGGAAGGCAGAGTGTTGAAGCTCTGTGAATATTGTTGCAGGTACACAGCAGTCAAGAAGACAGTCAGAGGACTGTAGGAGAGGCTAGAAACACTCAGGGTTGCAGAGTGACAACAACAGATTTTCCAGGAGGGAAGATAAAAGGCAGTGAGATGGATACTAAAGGCCATGCACGCGATGGAAAGAAGAAGCACCAGCAGCAGAAAAATGTTGCGAGAGACAAACAACTCACCGAGATCAGAGCGAGGATGGAAGAACTTGCACTGCGGGTGCGACAGGATGTCAAGTCGAGATGGGTTTATGAATGGCCCATGAAGACAAAATCGAAATGGCCAGTTAAGGAATTGGTGGCCAAAAGATAGTAGAGGTTGTTAAAGGGATGGTTGAGGCATGCTGAAAAACTCAACGGACCGGAAGAGGAAATGGTTCAGGTATGTGAACTCGAAGCTAGGAGGAATCTCAGTGATGTTGAGGATGACATGAGATCAGCTGAAGATCTCAAGGATTTCCAAGAGGGAATAACAGAAATTGCCAATTTCCAAGAGGGAAATGAAATGAGGTCGTTGTGGGATCTCATAGACTGTCAGGAGGACAGCGAGGGAATTTCGCATTTCCAGGAGGGCAATGCGATGAGATCACGACGGGATCTCATAGACTGCCAAGAGGGAAGGATTGAAAATTCAGATTTCTAGGAGGTCAATGAGATGGGATCCGAGGATCTCATAGACTTCCAGGTGGGCAGTAGAGAAATCCCATATTTCCAGGAGGGCAATGGAGAGAAGATGAGCTCAGAGATGAGTTCATATCAGCAAGGACAGCTGATGGAGAAGAAGGATCAGAACTGTTCTCTCATCATTGGAGGAATTTCTATATTCCTGCCATTCAGCCCAGATGAGGCAAGCATGTGTGTTGCAGAGACAACACTAAAAGAAGGACAGCTAGATGTGACTGTCAGAGAATTGGAGTAGATATCAAAAGCTACCCAAGCAGAAGAAGGGAATGAGCATTCCGAGGAATGGCTCAAATTTTTCAGCCAGGAAGTTGAAATGACTGCAGCACTGAAGCTTGCAGCAGGAGAAAAAGAAGAGGAAGCAGACAACATATATTTTGCTGAGCTATATCAAGAGTTTGAAGCCCTAGAAGGGTGAAGGTGCAGGGCATGCACATCCAACAGATCGAGTTGGAAGTATATGAAGGTGAATTCCAGTCTGTGGAGCAGTTGGAGAAAGCTGGAGATACACCAGCAGGAGAAATGGTAGCAGCAACACTGTCAAAAGAGGAAGTTGAGCAGGATCTCAGTGATAGAACTGCAAAGCTGGAGTTTGTAGCAGAGTGGACACTTAGTGCCACAAAGGGAGAGATGAAAGTCAAGTTGTTAAAGAGGGAAGCTGAGCAACAACTCAGTGATGAGATAGAAAAATGGGAATATGCAGCAGGATGGCAAGTCAAAGCCACAAGGGATGAAGAAGATGACATGGGAGATCGTGATGATCTGCCCATTTGTAGAGAGGAATTGCAGAAGAGGAGGCTGCATGAACAGAGCCAACCATTGCAACAGCTGAATGAGGTGATCGATGAGATCAGAAGGATGATGTTGGAATCATCAGAGACTACCAGCAAAGGGAAGCTAAGCAGAAGGGAGACAGCAACAGCAGCAAAGCAGCGGAAGCAGCAACAACAACAGAGCAGTGGAGAAGATGAACAACTCCAGAGGACTGTTTGGGATCCAGGAGGATTTCAACAGTGATGCTGGGGAGCTCATGAATTTTTCGCAGCAGAGGAGTATGATGCAGGAGAATCACTCCAGCCAACCATGCACTAGCCAACCCACCCACTCAGCGCATTCAAATGAAGGAGGAGAGGCCAAACCCTCTCGTTTCAATTTTAAATTTGAATTAATGTAATTAATGAATGTAAGTATGGTAGAGACAAATTCATGCCTTTGAGTAGGCATTAGGTAGAAGTAGCCTTAAATGGTTGTAAGGCTGGATCTAGCTTCGATCTGGACTAGACAACCATTAATTGTAAATTCAATGTAAATGAATGTAATTTATGAGAGTTTATGAGGATCGAGGGAAGAGCTCGAAGAGCCCCCTCATGTAAAATATCTTTGGTATCTTGTTTTGATTATGATCATCAAGTAGAGAGGAGAGAAGAAGCCGAGACTCTGTTGCAGTCCGAGCTCAAACCACATTGTAAAAGAGGCATTTTACATTAATACAAACAACAGTTTTTCCTGCATGTCATTCTGTGTTGTGTGAATGTTTTCATGTATTCATTTTATGTTGTAGATGTATGTTGTAGATGTGCATTTGTAGGGACAGATAGATTCTGCTATCTGTGAGTTCTTTGATTTCAGGTTTTGGAATTATTTGAGGCTTCATGCATGAGTGCATGACAAAACACTGCGGGTTCTGAAAGCGAGTGCAAGGAGTGCACTTCTAAATTCTGCGGATTCGGACAAAGACATGCCAGGAGGGTGTACCAGCTGAAGTCTTAAAATCAGGGAGAAAACCTCAAGGTTGTTGAACACCTTGGAGGTAAGACTATGCAGAGGAAGACACAACAAAAGACAGAATCACTAAGGGGTTCTATGGAGCTCTGCCAGGAGGGCATCAAGAAGATGCATCTTATGCATAGAAGAACTCTACTGTGAGTTCAAAGGGAAATCAGAATCACCGAGGATTCTGGGAACTCTGTCAGGAGGGAATTGAGTGGATGTGTAGAGTGCACAGGAAAGAACTCCTTTGAGTTCTGGAATAGAGAAGTGTCCAAGGAGGAGGACCTTCACAGGGTTATTGAACACCCTATAGGCTCAACAAGGAGTGCTTGATCAAGAAGTTGCCAGAGCGCATTTCCATCCTTTCAAGGAAAGAAAGGGACAGAGACTTTAGAGGTCAGCAATAGAGAACCTCAAGAAAGATAACACATTTGTGTGCAGAGACCCTGCAAGGAGTGTAGAAGTCGAAGAATCCTTCGAGGATTCAAAGAGAACAAAGCTCAGGAGGAGCAGTGATTTCATGCACATGCCATAGCTGAGGGGTTGCAGAGGCCGAAAGAAGACCCTTTTGGAGGGTTTGAGTTCGAGGAAGCTCAGGAGGAAAAGCAATTTCAAAGAACGCGGATAAAAACCAAAGTCAAAGGTTTGTAGTAGGAAGAAGAGGTCGAGGCCTTCGATAAGTTGAATTCTTCCAAGGTTCAGGAAGAAATAGGGTGCTCACAAGGAGGGAAGCACAGTTGTCGTCGGATTAGGCGAGGATAAGATCTGGATTGTTGAAGTTTCATGTACAGGTGCAGGTAGGAAAGTGCAGCGCAGGAGGAATAGATCTGGGACATCAGATCCAGAATAGATAGCCGATAGCCATCGGATATGGGAGGAGCTGCACGAGATTTAATCTTGTGTGCATAGAGGAGAGGAACCACAAAATATTGAAAGAACAGAGACCATCCATCGTGGAGAGGACGTGTCTCAGAACCGTCCATCGGAAGCTCGGAGATAAGAATCGGGAAAAAGGAAGTCCTGGGCACGAAATCCCGAGGACATCAGGATCGTCCATCTGCAGAGAACACATGTCACGAGATCCTCACTTTTTGGGGATTCATGCATCGAAGAGTGGAAGAAGTCTTTTGACTTCGCGACTTACGAAAATCCCGAAGGGATCAGGACCGTCCATCTCTGGAGGACAGGTGGCAGAGGTCTGGGTCATATCACGGGTTCAGGTATCGTGAGCTGGGAGGTGGAGCCCTTTGCTCTACAAAGTCTCGAGTCACGAGATCACGAGGTGATCTGAATCGTTGATAGAGGAGGAAGGAGATCCATGAGATCTAGCATCTCGATACATCACGTATCGGAAGTTCGGGAGTTTGGGGAGGGTAGACCAAGCTCTTGATTTCATGAAGGTTCGAGTAGCGAGGAGCAGGGACAACCATTGGATCCAGGTCACAGGAGGACCATTGGATCAGAACCTTCGCCATATCGCCTCTTGGGGTTTCGCAAAGGTAGAGTGACAAGACTCAACAACTCAACTTGTGAGGTCACGAGTAGCGAGAGGTGCTAGCACTTAGCCCTAGCCTACGGTTATATGTAGAGGGCGCTAACAGGAGGGGCTATACCCGTATCAACATCTCGGGTATCGTCGAATAGGGAAAGTGGAGTCGAGGGTGTTCAACCCACGAACTTGCGAGTTGCAAGTTGCAAAAAGGTGCTTGTGTTAAGGCCTTGCTCAGAGTGTTGTTGTCGCATGGAGGAGGTGGAGCTCACGCCTAGTGCTCATTCGCACAGGTGGGGTTTCCCGAAGGACCTGTGGATCTGATTCGGTGAAGGTTTTAGCAGGGAGCTAAAGGAGCCACTTTGGCTCGAGGGAATTTTTTTGAACGATCCTGTGAGCGGATATCGGCTCGAGGGTCAGGGGGAGCTGCGTCATCCCTCTCCTGATGCCATCTCCTCACTTTGAGAAGTTCTCTTTTTTGATCCAATCTCAAGATTCTCTTCAACAAGCTCGCCTTCACCACGATTCAGGTTTTCCCTGGTAATCATGCAAACTCAAAAACCAACCGTCAACTAGATCTGATACCACTTGATCTGAAAAGATATTTTAAAGACTATGGTTGAGTTTTAAAACATGAGTTCATTAACCATTTTAGAAATTTATGAAAGAGGAAGAATTAATGATGTAACATGGCAGCCATAATAAGATATACAGATCTAGAAATAAACACAAGAATCAACAAACCATAACAACAAAAGTTGTTAACAGAGTTCGTCAATATCACCTACGTCTCTAGGCCTTTGTCTCAGTGGGTGAGGCTTTCTTATTTATCTTCAAATATTCAAAAGTACATCTGAAAAGTTTCAAATGGATTACAAAATTATCTTACTGTGTTTTGCTAGATCTCAAGAACCCAACACAATTAACATCACTGAAAATGGATGAACAAAGCTCCCAGAAATGGCCCGCAAAGTTTCTCTCTTCAATGGCTTCCCTGTATAAAAATGACTTTGGATTTACAATTATTCAACATTTCTCCTCTTCTGAATCTCTCCAAGGCTTCCAATAACCTCTAATTTATATAGTCTTGAAATTGGCAACAACCTCCCAACTTCCCCCAAGATATGGCCTTAAAAAGGGCCCCAGATCCTCCAATAATGGCCAAAATCCATCAATATCAGGCTAAAAATCAATTAAAATCTTATAATATAGTTACAAAAACCACTTTTGGGCCAAAATAGGGCACAACCCCCAAATTTCGGTCCCCTGATTATATGCGCACCCTCCATGTGGGCAAGTGTTATGCGTTGGTCCCTTAACCTCTAGCCCCTGGTCATGTGGCTTGGCCATATGGCCCTGTCCTAATCGTCCACGCGCCATATGGTTGTTAGACCCTTGGTTTCTAGCATCTAGTCACATGCCTTGGTCAACGGGCTAGCTTGGTCGACCGGGTTCTATCCCCACAAATCTGCGCCAGCACCAAAGAGTGGCTCATATCAAACGGTCATGTGGAATGGTGAATGAGATGAGGGATATACCCATAGAAATACTATGCTCCATACATTTAGGAGTGTGGGTATATGTTGCGGTTATATGGATAAGTATTGGGGACTAGGGCCTAGCCTCGACCCTATTCTCCGCCAAACTTACAACCATTCACATTCAAATATAACATTTGAACTATATGGAATAAGAAACAACGTGGGCGGGATGGTAGCCTGGCCCTGCCAAATCACTCTGATCGAACAGGAGGTCACGGGTTCAACTCATGTGCAGTCCATAAAAATTTTAACACGCCATCCAACCTGGAGGTGCCACGTGGTAGCCCACGACTGGGCCATGTGGCACCACATCATTTGACTGGAAAAAGACACTTGTCACCAAATCATTCACCCACTTGTCTGCCAACATGTCTGCCTTGTCAACATGCCAACTCATTGCCACATCATTGTACAGTCGTACAGCCTGTACGGTCACCTTCCATGTCAACACTGTATGGACCGTACAGTTAGCAAAAATTTTACATGTTTGGCAAAATGAACAGAATGCGATATATTTTGCATACAATGTTTGTTTGAGCCTGTTCAAGTTGCATTGTGTTCGTAACAACGAGGCCTACACACATGTCCGTTTTGAAGCGATTCTGAACACTTTGATTTTTAGGCCTTCCTGGACCCATTTTGGTTCCTGGATCCATTTTGGATCACCTAATATCCTCACCTTTTGGGTTTTTCGGGTGTACTATCCCAAGAAGGGGTTCTTCCTCAATTCATGGGAAGAAGGGGCTAAAGGCCAAGAGGCTTGTAGCTAGAAAAAGATAAAAGCATGATTATGAACCTTCGAGATTCTCTCCCAAAAGAGGTTTTGAGAGCAATGATAAGCTTCTATTAAAAAATCAAAGACCTACAAGAGAAAACACGTAACATAAATGTCCCATTTGATTGAGGGATTTACACAAAGTGCATTACAAGATAGACTATACCCCCATGACACTATGTCTACTTCTCCCTTCAAGTGACACTTTGGTACTACACCCCAAGATAATCGATTCACTCTAGGTAGTACCCAGTGTTTGGACCTTAACTAATTAATGGCAATGAATGGGATTGGAAAAAGGACGCATTGAAAATGAAGGTGCAACACACCCTCTACAAAGGCACCCATAAGTGAGACACTACAACCCCTTGTATGTCATGAACCCCATGCCTAAAAGTATTCCCCTTGTCCATGACACTTCATCCACATGAATTAGAGGAGGTCCCCTTGGTAAACACCCCTAAACTTGAGGAACAATTCACCCAGTTGGTCGTTTTGTCAACCCTCCCATACCTAAATTTTGAAAATTTCATAGGGTATTTGAGCATTAGTTTATTTTTATGAGGTGGTTTGGATGCACTTGCTTATATGGATATTTTATTCATTTGATTTAGTCATCATGATTCTTTCACTTGAGATCCTTGGAGGGCGTATTCATTTGTCTTTGCATGACCTAGCTGGTGGACAATTTCGGGAGAACAAGCCGAGCTTGGGATTACATGGGGATTGAATCCCACATGTTGGATGGTGAGGACCCACTTTCAGGGTGATGATGACTTGCCTTTGGAGGCTTAAAGAACAACTTGGAGGACCTTTCCTATCCTCACATGCCAAACAAATTTCTTGGAGGGGATTAAACGTCACCATTGGGCCTAGGGTTTGGTGGTGATGAAGTTGCTTCTTGTTGAGACTTGGCATGATTTGGTGGGAGGAGACTTGATGAGGCTATAGCACATGAGAGGGAGGCTCTATGAGCCCCAACGACTTCAACCTTCTATTCCAACAACTTTCTCAAAGGGTCAAAACGCCACCCTTAGAGGGGTGGCGTATTTTTAGGGTTTCTATTGTGCACTTTTTAAATTTTAAATTTGAATTAAAAATGAATTACTTGTTGTTGGTTTAAATATCTGAGTTTATACCTTTAACATGATTGACCTAGGTTCAAGTCTACTGGGGTTCTAACAAAGCCTCTAAAACTATCAACCCTCTTAGTAAACCAGAAGGAAACACAGTACACAAGGTGCATTGCGTAGTCTCACCCAAGATAATCTTAATGGGTGACTGCAATACTCAGGTGTTTGCAGTCCAGGATTGAGTGGAGATATGAGAAGTGTGTGTTGAGAGTTCTATTTGACTTATTAAA
>SNQJ01S0176143.1:0-11878 GCA_010110895.2 Picea sitchensis | reverse complement strand
TTTAATAAGTCAAATAGAACTCTCAACACACACTTCTCATATCTCCACTCAATCCTGGACTGCAAACACCTGAGTATTGCAGTCACCCATTAAGATTATCTTGGGTGAGACTACGCAATGCACCTTGTGTACTGTGTTTCCTTCTGGTTTACTAAGAGGGTTGATAGTTTTAGAGGCTTTGTTAGAACCCCAGTAGACTTGAACCTAGGTCAATCATGTTAAAGGTATAAACTCAGATATTTAAACCAACAACAAGTAATTCATTTTTAATTCAAATTTAAAATTTAAAAAGTGCACAATAGAAACCCTAAAAATACGCCACCCCTCTAAGGGTGGCGTTTTGACCCTTTGAGAAAGTTGTTGGAATAGAAGGTTGAAGTCGTTGGGGCTCATAGAGCCTCCCTCTCATGTGCTATAGCCTCATCAAGTCTCCTCCCACCAAATCATGCCAAGTCTCAACAAGAAGCAACTTCATCACCACCAAACCCTAGGCCCAATGGTGACGTTTAATCCCCTCCAAGAAATTTGTTTGGCATGTGAGGATAGGAAAGGTCCTCCAAGTTGTTCTTTAAGCCTCCAAAGGCAAGTCATCATCACCCTGAAAGTGGGTCCTCACCATCCAACATGTGGGATTCAATCCCCATGTAATCCCAAGCTCGGCTTGTTCTCCCGAAATTGTCCACCAGCTAGGTCATGCAAAGACAAATGAATACGCCCTCCAAGGATCTCAAGTGAAAGAATCATGATGACTAAATCAAATGAATAAAATATCCATATAAGCAAGTGCATCCAAACCACCTCATAAAAATAAACTAATGCTCAAATACCCTATGAAATTTTCAAAATTTAGGTATGGGAGGGTTGACAAAACGACCAACTGGGTGAATTGTTCCTCAAGTTTAGGGGTGTTTACCAAGGGGACCTCCTCTAATTCATGTGGATGAAGTGTCATGGACAAGGGGAATACTTTTAGGCATGGGGTTCATGACATACAAGGGGTTGTAGTGTCTCACTTATGGGTGCCTTTGTAGAGGGTGTGTTGCACCTTCATTTTCAATGCGTCCTTTTTCCAATCCCATTCATTGCCATTAATTAGTTAAGGTCCAAACACTGGGTACTACCTAGAGTGAATCGATTATCTTGGGGTGTAGTACCAAAGTGTCACTTGAAGGGAGAAGTAGACATAGTGTCATGGGGGTATAGTCTATCTTGTAATTCACTTTATGTAAATCCCTCAATCAAATGGGACATTTATGTTACGTGTTTTCTCTTGTAGGTCTTTGATTTTTTAATAGAAGCTTATCATTGCTCTCAAAACCTCTTTTGGGAGAGAATCTCGAAGGTTCATAATCATGCTTTTATCTTTTTATAGCTACAAGCCTCTTGGCCTTCAACCCCTTCTTCCCATGAACTGAGGAAGAACCCCTTCTTGGGATAGTACACCCGAAAAACCCAAAAGGTGAGGATATTAGGTGATCCAAAATGGATCCAAGAACCAAAATGGGTCCAGGAAGGCCTAAAAATCAAAGTGTTCAGAATCGCTTCAAAACGGACATGTGTGTAGGCCTCATTGTTACGAACACAATGCAACTTGAACAGGCTCAAACAAACATTGTATGCAAAATATATCGCATTCTGTTCATTTTGCCAAACATGTAAAATTTTTGCTAACTGTACGGTTCGTACAGTGCCGACATGGAAGATGACCGTACAGGCCGTACGACTGTACAATGATGTGGCAATGAGTTGGAATGTTGACAAGGCAGACACGTTGGTAGATAAGTGGGCGAATGATTTGGTGACAAGTGTCTTTTTCCAGTCAAATGATGTGGTGCCACATGGCCCAGTCGTGGGCTACCACGTGGCACCTCCAGGTTGGATCAAAGCGCTCTGATCGAACCCGTGACCTCCTGTTCGATCAGAGCGCTTTGGCAGGGTCGGGCTACCAGCCCGCCCACGTTGTTGCTTATTCCATATAGTTCAAATGTTATATTTGAATGTGAATGGTTGTAAAATTGGCGGAGAATAGGGTCGAGGCTAGGCCCTAGTCCCCAATACTTATCCATATAACCGCAACATATACCCACACTCCTAAATGTATGGAGCATAGTATTTCTATGGGTATATCCCTCATTGCATTCACCATTCCACATGACCGTTTGATATGAGCCACTCTTTGGTGCTGGTGCAGATTTGTGGGGATAGCACCCGGTCGACCAGGCTAGCCCGTTGACCAAGGCATGTGACTAGATGCTAGAAACCAAGGGTCTAAAAACCATATGGCGCGTGGACGATTAGGACAGGGCCATATGGCCAAGCCACATGACCAGGGGCTAGAGGTTAAGGGACCAACGCATAACGCTTGCCCACATGGAGGGTGCACATATGATCAGGGGACCGAAATTCAGGGGTTGTTCCCTATTTTGGCCCAAAAGTGGTTTTTGTAACTATATTATAAGATTTTAATTGATTTTTAGCCTGATATTGATGGATTTTGGCCATTATTGGAGGATCTGGGGCCCTTTTTGAGGCCATATCTTTGGGGAAGTTGGGAGGTTGTTGCCAATTTCAAGCCTATATAAATTAGAGGTTATTGGAAGCCTTGGAGAGATTTAGAAGAGGAGAAATGTTGAATAATTGTAAATCCAAAGTCATTTTTACACAGGGAAGCCATTGAAGAGAGCAACTTTGCGGGCCATTTCTGGGAGCTTTGTTCATCCGTTTTCAGTGCTGTCAATTGTGTTGGGTTCTTGAGATCTAGCAAAACACAGCAAGATAATTTTGTAATCCATTTGAAACTTTTCAGATGTACTTTTGAATATTTGAAGATAAATAAGAAAGCCTCACCCACTGAGACAAAGGCCTAGAGACGTAGGTGATATTGCCAAACTCTGTTAACAACTTTTGTTGTTATGGTTTGTTGATTCTTGTGTTTATTTCTAGATCTGTATATCTTATTATGGATGCCATGTTATATCATTAATTCTTCCTCTTTCATAAATTTCTAAAATGGTTAATGAACTCATGTTTTAAAACTCAACCATAGTCTTTAAAATATCTTTTCAGATCAAGTGGTATCAGATCTAGTTGACGGTTGGTTTTTGAGTTTGCATGATTACTAGGGAAAACCTGAATCGTGGTGAAGGTGAGCTTGTTGAAGAGAATATTGAGATTGGATCAAAAAAGAGAACTTCTCAAAGTGAGAAGATGGCATCAGGAGAGGGATGACGTAGCTCCCCCTGACCCTCGAGCCGATATCCGCTCACAGGATCGTTCAAAAAAATTCCCTCGAGCCGAAGTTGGTCCTTTATCTCCCTGCTAGAACCTTCACCGAATCAGATCCACAGGTCCTTCGGGAAACCCCACCTGTGCGAATGAGCACTAGGCGTGAGCTCCACCTCCTCCATGCGACAACAACACTCTGAGCAAGGCCTTAACACAAGAACCTTTTCACAACTTGCAACTCGCAAGTTCGTGGGTTGAACACCTTCGACTCCACTTTCCCTATTCGTCGATACCCGAGATGCTGATATGGGTATAGCCCCTCCTGTTAGCGCCCTCTACATATAACCGTAGGCTAGGGCTAAGTGCTAGCACCTCTCGCTACTTGTGACCTCACAAGTTGAGTTGTTGAGTCTTGGCACTCTACCTTTGCGAAACCCCGAGAGGCGATATGGCGAAGGTTCTGATCCAATGGTCCTCCTATGACCTGGATCCAATGGTTGTCCCTGCTCCTCGCTACTCGGACCTTCATGAAATCAAGAGCTTGGTCTACCCTCCCCAAACTCCCGAACTTTCGATACGTGATGTATCGAGATGCTAGATCTCACGGATCTCCTTCCTCCTCTATCAACGATTCAGATCACCTAGTGATCTCGTGACTCGAGACTTTGTAGAGCAAAGGGATCCACCTCCCAGCTCACGATACCTGAACCCGCGATATGACCCAGACCTCTGCCACCTGTCCTCCAGAGATGGACGGTCCTGATCCCTTCAGGATTTTCGTAAGTCGCGAAGTCAAAAGACTTCTTCCACTCTTCGATGCACGAATCCCCAAAAAGTGAGGATCTCGTGACATGTGTCCTCTGCAGATGGACGATCCTGATGTCCTCGGGATTTCATTCCCAGGACTTCATGTTTCCCGATTATTATCTGTGAGCTTCTGATGGATGGTTCTGAGACACGTCCTCTCCACGATGGATGGTCTCTAATCTTTCAAGATTTTCTGGTTCCTCTCCTCTGTGCACACAAGATTAAATCTCGTGCAACTCCTCCCAGATCCGATGGCTATCGGCTATCTGTTCTGGATCTGATGTCCCGGATCTATTCCTCCTGCGCTGCACTTTCCTACCTGCACCTGTACATGAAACTTCAACAGTCCATATCTTATCCTCGCCTAATCCGACGGCAATTGTGCTTCCCTCCTTGTGAGCACACTATTTCTTCCCGAACCTTGGAAGAATTCGACTTATCAAAGGCCTCGACCTCTGCTTCCTACTACAAACCTTTGACTTTGGTTTTTATCCGCGTTCTTTGAAATTTATTTTCCTCCTGAGCTTCCTCGAACTCAAACCCTCCAAAAGGGTCTTCTTTCGGCCTCTGCAACCCCTCAGCTATGGCATGTGCATGAAAGCACTGCTCCTCCTGAGCTTTGTTCTCTTTGAATCCTCGAAGGATTCTTCGACTTCTGCACTCCTTGCAAGGTCTCTGCACACAAAGGTGTTATCTTTCTTGAGCTTATCTATTGCTAACCTCTAAAGTCTCTGTCCCTTTCTTTCCTTGAAAGGATGGAAATTCCCTCTGGCAACTCCCTGCTCAAGCACTCCTTGTTGAGCCTACAGGGTGTTCAACAACCCTGTGAAGGTCCTCTTCCTTGGACACTTCTCTATTCTAGAACTCAAAGGATTTCTTTCCTGTGCACTCTACACATCCACTCAATTCCCTCCTGACAGAGTTCCCAGAATCCTCAGTGATTCTGATTTCCCTTTGAACTCACAGTAGAGTTCTTCTATGCATAAGATGCACCTTCTTGATGCCCTCCTGGCAGAGCTCTATAGAACCCCTCAGTGATTCTGTCTTTTGTTGTGTCTTCCTCTGCATAGTCTTACCTCCAAGGTGTTCAACAACCTTGAGGTTTTCTCCCTGATTTTAAAACTTCAGCTGTTACACCCTCCTGGCATGTCTTTGTTTGAATCCACAGAATTTAGAAGTGCACTCCTTGCACTTGCTTTCAGAACCCGCAGTGTTCTGTCATGCACTCATGCATGAAGCCTCAAATAATTCCAAAACCTGAAATCAAAGAACTCACAGATAGCAAAATCTATCTGTCCCTGCAAATGCACATCTACAACATACATCTACAACATAAAATGAATACATGAAAACATTCACACAACACAGAATGACATGCAGGAAAAACTGTTGTTTGTATTAATGTAAAATGCCTCTTTTACAATGTGGTTTGAGCTCGGACTGCAACAGAGTCTCGGCTTCTTCTCTCCTCTCTACTTGATGATCATAATCAAAACAAGATACCAAAGATATTTTACATGAGGGGGCTCTTCGAGCTCTTCCCTCGATCCTCATAAACTCTCATAAATTACATTCATTTACATTGAATTTACAATTAATGGTTGTCTAGTCCAGATCGAAGCTAGATCCAGCCTTACAACCATTTAAGGCTACTTCTACCTAATGCCTACTCAAAGGCATGAATTTGTCTCTACCATACTTACATTCATTAATTACATTAATTCAAATTTAAAATTGAAACGAGAGGGTTTGGCCTCTCCTCCTTCATTTGAATGCGCTGAGTGGGTGGGTTGGCTAGTGCATGGTTGGCTGGAGTGATTCTCCTGCATCATACTCCTCTGCTGCGAAAAATTCATGAGCTCCCCAGCATCACTGTTGAAATCCTCCTGGATCCCAAACAGTCCTCTGGAGTTGTTCATCTTCTCCACTGCTCTGTTGTTGTTGCTGCTTCCGCTGCTTTGCTGCTGTTGCTGTCTCCCTTCTGCTTAGCTTCCCTTTGCTGGTAGTCTCTGATGATTCCAACATCATCCTTCTGATCTCATCGATCACCTCATTCAGCTGTTGCAATGGTTGGCTCTGTTCATGCAGCCTCCTCTTCTGCAATTCCTCTCTACAAATGGGCAGATCATCACGATCTCCCATGTCATCTTCTTCATCCCTTGTGGCTTTGACTTGCCATCCTGCTGCATATTCCCATTTTTCTATCTCATCACTGAGTTGTTGCTCAGCTTCCCTCTTTAACAACTTGACTTTCATCTCTCCCTTTGTGGCACTAAGTGTCCACTCTGCTACAAACTCCAGCTTTGCAGTTCTATCACTGAGATCCTGCTCAACTTCCTCTTTTGACAGTGTTGCTGCTACCATTTCTCCTGCTGGTGTATCTCCAGCTTTCTCCAACTGCTCCACAGACTGGAATTCACCTTCATATACTTCCAACTCGATCTGTTGGATGTGCATGCCCTGCACCTTCACCCTTCTAGGGCTTCAAACTCTTGATATAGCTCAGCAAAATATATGTTGTCTGCTTCCTCTTCTTTTTCTCCTGCTGCAAGCTTCAGTGCTGCAGTCATTTCAACTTCCTGGCTGAAAAATTTGAGCCATTCCTCGGAATGCTCATTCCCTTCTTCTGCTTGGGTAGCTTTTGATATCTACTCCAATTCTCTGACAGTCACATCTAGCTGTCCTTCTTTTAGTGTTGTCTCTGCAACACACATGCTTGCCTCATCTGGGCTGAATGGCAGGAATATAGAAATTCCTCCAATGATGAGAGAACAGTTCTGATCCTTCTTCTCCATCAGCTGTCCTTGCTGATATGAACTCATCTCTGAGCTCATCTTCTCTCCATTGCCCTCCTGGAAATATGGGATTTCTCTACTGCCCACCTGGAAGTCTATGAGATCCTCGGATCCCATCTCATTGACCTCCTAGAAATCTGAATTTTCAATCCTTCCCTCTTGGCAGTCTATGAGATCCCGTCGTGATCTCATCGCATTGCCCTCCTGGAAATGCGAAATTCCCTCGCTGTCCTCCTGACAGTCTATGAGATCCCACAACGACCTCATTTCATTTCCCTCTTGGAAATTGGCAATTTCTGTTATTCCCTCTTGGAAATCCTTGAGATCTTCAGCTGATCTCATGTCATCCTCAACATCACTGAGATTCCTCCTAGCTTCGAGTTCACATACCTGAACCATTTCCTCTTCCGGTCCGTTGAGTTTTTCAGCATGCCTCAACCATCCCTTTAACAACCTCTACTATCTTTTGGCCACCAATTCCTTAACTGGCCATTTCGATTTTGTCTTCATGGGCCATTCATAAACCCATCTCGACTTGACATCCTGTCGCACCCGCAGTGCAAGTTCTTCCATCCTCGCTCTGATCTCGGTGAGTTGTTTGTCTCTCGCAACATTTTTCTGCTGCTGGTGCTTCTTCTTTCCATCGCGTGCATGGCCTTTAGTATCCATCTCACTGCCTTTTATCTTCCCTCCTGGAAAATCTGTTGTTGTCACTCTGCAACCCTGAGTGTTTCTAGCCTCTCCTACAGTCCTCTGACTGTCTTCTTGACTGCTGTGTACCTGCAACAATATTCACAGAGCTTCAACACTCTGCCTTCCTTTTCCTTTGTCTCCTTCGCCTGAAATCTACAGATGAAAATATCATCTCTGATACCACTTGACACAGCTCCCCCTGACCCTCGGACCGAGATCCGCTCACAGGATCGTTCAAAAAAATTCCCTCGAGCCGAAGTGGCTACTTTAGTTCCTTGTTGGAACCTTCAGTGAATCATATCCATAGGTCCTTCGAGAAACCCCACCTATGTGAACGAGCACTGGGCATGAGCTCCACCTCCTCCATGCGACCACAATGCTCTGAGAAAGGCCTTAACACAAGCACCTTTTTGCAACTCGCAACCCACGAGTTCGTGGGTCGAACACTCTCGACTCCACTTTCCCTATTTGTTGATACCCGAGATGCTGATACGAGTATAGCCCCTCCTGTTAGCGCCCTCTACATATAACCGTAGGCTAGGGATAAGTGTTAATGCCTCTCGCTACTCGTGACCTCACAAGTTGAGTTGTTGAGTCTTGGCACTCCACCTTTGCAAAACCCTGAGAGGCGATATGGTGAAGGTTTTGATCCAACGATCCTCCTGTGATCTGGATCCAACGGTTGTCCCTGCTCCTCGCTACTCGGACCTTCATGAAATCAAGAGCTTGGTCTACCCTCTCCAAACTCCTGAAATTCCGATATGCGATGTATCGAGACTCCAGATCTCACGACTCTCCTTCCTCCTCGATCAATGGTTCAGATCACCTTGTGATCTCACAACTTGGGAATTTGTAGAGAAAAGGGATCCACCTCCCAACTCACAATACCCAAACCCGCGATATGACCCAGACCTCTGCCACTTGTCCTCCACAGATGGATGGTCCTGATCCCTTCAGGATTTTCGTAAGTCGTGAAGTCAAAAGACTTCTTCCACTCTTCGATGCACGAATCCCTGAAATGTGAGGATCTCGTGACATGTGTCCTCTGTAGATGGATGATCTCGATGTCCTCGAGATTTCATGCCCGTGACTTCTTGTTTCTTGATTCTTACCTTTTGAGCTTCTGATGTCTGAAGTTCTGATGACGTCCGGATCTTTGCCACACATCCTCTCGATGATGGACAATCTCTATTCTTTCGGGATTTTGTGGTTCGTCTCCTCTACACACACAAGATTAAATAACATGCAACTCCTCCCAGATCCGATGGCTATCGGCTATCTGTTCTAGATCTGACGGCCCATATCTATTCCTCCTGCGCTGCACTTTCCTTCCTACGCCTATACATGAAAATTCAATGGTCTAGATCTTATCCTCACCTGATCCAATGGCATCTATGCTTCCCTCCTTGTGAGCATCCTATTTCTTCCCGAACCTTGGAATAATTCAACTTATCGAAGGCCTTGACCTCTACTTCCTACTACAAACCTTTGAATTTGGTTTTTATCTGCATTCTTTGAAAACACTTTTCCTCTCGAGCTTCCTCAAACTCAAACCCTCAAAAAGGGTCTTCTTTCAGCCTCTGCAACCCCTCGACTATGGCCTGTGCATGAAAGCACTGCTCCTTTTGAGATTTTCTCTCTTTGAATCCTCGAAGGATTCTTCGACTTCTGCACTCCTTGCAGGGTCTCTGCACACAAAGGTTCTATCTGTCCTGAGCTTCTCTATTGCTCAGACCTATAAAGTCTCTGTCTCTTTCTTTCCTTGAAAGGATGGAAATTACCTCTGGCAACTTCCTTCTCAAGCACTCCTTGTTGAGCCTATAGGGTGTTTAGCAACCCTATGAAGGTCCTCCTCCTTGGACACTTCTCTATTCTAGAACTCAAAGGAGTTCTTTCCTGTGCACTCTGCACATCCACTCAATGCCCTCTTGATAGAGTTCTCAGAATCCTCAGTGATTCAGATTTCCCTTTGAACTCATAGTAGATTTATTATGTGCATAAGCTGCACCTTCTTGATGCCCTCCTGGAAGAGCTCTATAGAACCCCTTAGTGATTCTGTCTTCTGTTGTGTCTTCCTCTACACAGTCTTACCTCCAAGGTGTTCAACAACCTTGAGTTTTTCTCCCTGAGTTTAAGACTTCAGCTGGTGCACCCTCCTGGCATGTCTTTGTCTGAATCCGCAGAATTCAGAAGTGCACTCCTTGCACTAGCTTTCAGAACCCGCAGTGTTCTGTCATGCACTCATGCATGAAGCCTCAAAGAATCCCAAAACCTGAAATCAAAGAACTCACAGATAGAAGAATCTATCTGTCCCTGTAAATGCACATCTACAACATACATCTACAGCATAAAATGAATACATGAAAACATTCACACAACACAGAATGACTTGCAGGAAAAATTGTTGTTTGTATTAATGTAAAATGCCTCTTTTACGATGTGGTTTGAGCTCGAACTACAACAGATGCTTGGCTCCTTCTCTCCTCTCCACTTGATGATCATAATCAAAACAAGATACCAAAGGTCTTTACATGAGGGGGCTCTTCGAGCTCTTCCCTCCATCCTCACCAACTCTCATAAATTACATTCATTTACATTGAATTTACAATTAATGGTTGTCTAGTCCAAATCGGAGCTAGATCCAACCTTACAACCATTTAAGGATACTTCTACTTAGCGCCTTCTCAAAGGCACGCCTTTGGATCTACCAGCCTTACATTCATTAATTACATTAATTCAAATTCAAAATTGAAACGAGAGGGTTTCACCTCTCCTCCTTCATTTGAATGCGCTGAGTGGGCGGGTTGGCTGGTGCATGGCTGGCTGGAGTGATGCTCCTACATCAAGGGACTTTCTCAGGACGAGATATATTTTTGAAAGACCTTCTTTTCCATGTCAGAGATGATGAAGGTTTTATATGATGATTAATTGGAACAGAAGAGACCGATTATAGGTGAATCTTTAAAGGACAAAAGTGAAGAAGGCGAGGATCCTCCTAAACCTCATACTTCACCTCCTTCTTCTCCATCAACTTCTTCTTCTTCAAGTACAAGTTCCAAATCCACCACAAGAAAACATGTCCACAAACATAAACATGATATGTCTTTACTTAAGCTTTATGTGAAATTTGAATTACCCATGTATGATGGTGAAGTCAATGGAGAAAGGCTTGGTAATTGGGTCATACGGATGGAAGTTTATTGCAGTGTGAAACAAATCAAATATGAGGCAACTCAAATCAAATTGAAATTTCTTTGAATTGCTGACACAACACTCATCTAGTGGTAAAGCAAGTTGCAAAATGGCACGCAACTAGTGGGTACTGTATTTCCATCATGGAAATTTTTTGTTTCTGCACTTATAAAGAAATTTTATCCTTTGGGTTATAAAGAGAAGTCCTTAATTGAATGGAAAGGTCTTAAACTAAGAAAGGGAAAAACAGTGCAAGAATACACATATGAATTTCGTAAGATGGCATTAATGTTAGACATTCCATTACATACCCAAGAAACTCTTATGAAGTATATAGGAGGTTTACCTGCACACATTCGTAACACTATATTTATGTTTGTACCTACTAATTTTGATGAGGTTTCTGTTTGATCCAAATTGGATCTAGGAGCTAAGATGGGGCTCAGAAATGCCTAAAAATAAAGGTACTCAAAATCTCTTCAAAATGGACGTGTGCGTAGGCCTCATCGATACAAATCCAATGTAACTTGAACAAGCTCAAACATACATCATATGATCAAGATATCACGATTTGTTCATTTTTCCAAACAGGCAAAACAAATGTTGACTGTATAATATGTACATTCTGTACAGTGTTGACGTGGCAGTTGACTATACAGGACATACGACCGTACAATGACCTGGCAATGTTTTGGCAATCTGACTTGGACAGGTGCTGACGTGGGCAGGTAGATGAGCCAAAGCATGACATGTGGCACCACTACAAGTGATCTAGATTTTATGAACAGAACGAAATGAATACATATTATTAACAAGTGCTTAATAAAAAATAACAGAGATACAGTAAAACTAGTTTTCTATTCAATAACGAAATAAGTTGAAACTGTAAAATGCAGCGTAAACAAGCTTGTTGGAATGGTGGCGGCTTATCTCTGAGAAGAGATGCGACGATAGTGTGCATTCACAAGAAGAAGGTTACAATGAGGCTCTGAAGGCCTTTTTACAATAAGCAAGAATTCAAAAAACCCTAGACAGGCATCCAAAAACCTAACCCTAGGAGATGAAGCGCCAAAAGTCATGTGGGCCCCATTTGGGTAAGTTAGTACATCAACTTCCCGACATCATAACTTTTGCATACGATCTCCATTTTAGGCGTGTGATAGCCC
>SNQJ01S0176142.1:0-20002 GCA_010110895.2 Picea sitchensis | reverse complement strand
ATGTTTTTGGAGACAATGGATGGATTTTTTTCCCTGCATATTGACCAAGATTCAAATGATGGTCAAAATCTGCATGCTGATAAGTTTTTGAACAAAATTGCAGATCATGAAATTGTTCAATTGCCAGGTAATCACATTCCTAAGGGGTTGGTTTCTTTAGAGAGGCTCTTTGATAATAATGACATTGTTGTTAAAATGATAAATTCTAAAGAAAATTAAGACCTAGTAGACTATAATTTAGGTATTGAAGAAGAGCCCAAATATGTAAAATTGTCCAAAAGTTTATCAGAAAATTAGAGCACTGAATATGTCAAATTGTTGAAAGAATTTTATGATGTGTTTGCACGGAAGTATGAAGACTTGAATACTTATGATGCCAACATCATTGAACATAGTATACCTTTAAAATATGACACTAACACTTTCAGACAAAGCTCAGGCAGATTAATTCAATGTTATTTCCTATTATGGAAAAAGAGGTTAAGAATTTTCTTGATGCTCAAATCATTATCCCTCTGAGGTACTCTCATTGGATAGCTAATTTGGTACTTTTTAAAAATAAGAATGGTGAGATAATTCTTTTTGTTGATTTCATGAATCTAAATAGGTGTTCTAGAAAGGATAACTACCCTTTACCCAAGATGGAACACATTTTTCGAAGGGTGAAAGGATCAATGAAGATTTCAAGGATTGATAGTTTTTCAGGCTACAATCATATTTCTGTGTTTCCAGAGGATAGAGAGAAGATGACATTCGGTCTTATGAATGCAGGGGAAAATTTCTAGCGTGCAATGGACATTGCATTTATTGGGGAAAAAGACAAGTTTATGGTTGTCTACCTGGATGAAATTACAGGGTTTTCCAACTCTGATCAAGAGCATTACCAACATATGAGAAATTTGGTTTTGAAGTGCAGAAAGTATGGTTTGTGCCTGAATCCAAAAAAATCTATTTTTTCCTTGGAGGAGGGTAAGTTGTTAGGACACATTGTCTCAGTTGATGGTGTGAAGATTGACCCCAATAGGGTGGAGGCTATCAAAAATCTTTCTATTCCAAGGTCTAAGAAATAAATCCAACCCTTCTTAGGTAAAATGAACTTTTTGAGGAGATTTATATCTAACTTTGTTGAGTTAGTGAAATTCATCACCGCCATGTTGAAAAAAGACAGAGAAGTCAAGTGGAAACTAGAGGATAGGAGTTCTTTTGGGAAGATTAAGAAAGCATTGGTTGATTCCCCTGTTATGATAAGTCCTAATTACTCAAAGGAATTTCTTATTTTTTCCTTTACCTTAGATGATACACTAGTTGTTGTCCTTATTCAGAAGAATTCAGATGGTATGGATCAACCTATTTCCTTTTTCAGTAGGGCCTTGAGAGATGTTGAAGTTGTTAGAAAAGTGTTGACGCTTGAATCTGTCAGGACCGAAAAAAAAACATCATGGGTATACAAATACCCTAGCGTTTTTATAGAGGTGGTACTCCTCTTTGTTTTAATATTTTCCTGGAACTCTAGATTTTTAGAATATAGGACTTTGCAGAAGTTCGTCATGATAATAAAAAAAACATAAAAGTTGCAAGAAAAAATAACAAGAAAGAAAATGTTTTGTTTTTTAAAGAGAATTCCTGAGAAATGACCAGGAACCACACACTTCATACACTTGAAAAAGATAGACAGAATTTATTCACATCCATCATAGTTAAACTAAATATTTATGATCACATAAAATAAAAGAAGATGGTCTGCATGCATAAGAGAATTTTAATAGAGTAAAAATATGGGGAGCTCAAATAAAGATAATGATATATCAATCTCAAATACTTTATACTCAAAACTCAAAGTTACAAAGTACGGTCAAAACTGATCCTAAAATAGTTCTCTTGGGATTTCTGAAGAATATATAGTCTATTACAAAACCTTGAAATTTAAATTTGTTTGTCCTCAGGACTGGGTTTGGGGCTCACACGGACCATAAAGAAAATATGAACATGAAGTAAGTTGTAGAAGGAGGATGGTGTGTGATGATAGAGTAGAAAGACCTAGAAAGAAGATGGGGAGAAGCTATCATATTTCGGTTAAACCTTTCTAGTCAAAGAAACAGAGTAACTGGATGAAAATTTGATAAAGAAAACAAGATATGATCAACATGAACTTACTATGATGGTCTCTCATATATTCACTTGCTTTATATTGTCATTTTATTGTCTTCATTGACGGTTATATGAGTCGTTTCAATTATTTCTTGCCCTTCTTTGGTTAATTTGTTGATTGCCTTTCTGAACCAATATTCAATATAAATTTTCATTGGTGCGATGTTTATTTCATGTCTGATTTTAATGTTGAATAATTCACCTTCCAAGTCTCTCAAGTCAAGAGAAACACTATGTACTGCTTCCTCAATATCTTGATTTTTCACGGAATAATCAACTAGCCAATTGTCTATTTCATCTTCATTATATTCGAATATGCCATAAAAAATTTCAACTGATAACCCTTTGAATATATCAACTTGTTCGTAAAATTGTTTCTTTGTTAGAAACATTGAGTTGAGAATTAATTTAGGGTCTTGTACCTTGTTAGTACCTCCTGCTTGATCTATCTCCGTGAGTCTCTTAAATAGTTCTTCTCTTTTGAAGGTAAGTGTTGGCTCTCGGAGCTTCAACATATTGCGAAAAACTTGCGGTGAAAGGGAAATGGGGGAATGATCTTGGAGTTGTATAATTCTCTAGCTCGACACTTACTTCTCAACGAACCATGAAACAAGTTCTTTGTGGTCAAATACCTCAGGAACACACCCTGTGCAATCAATTTCGGATGCCCAGATTATGTCCTTTTGTGCAGGAGGAGGTGAGTAATATGAATATGATTTGGACCACTGAAAGTTTTGGTCTTCACGACCAAAAATATTCAAAGTATCTCCACAGAATTGTTGTCTAGCTACTGCTACCATTAGGTTGACAAGAATATTTGTCAATTGAATAATAACTTGAAATAAATCTTTTTGGAGAGATGAAAATAATATAATCCTTTGGTAAATGGCGAATTAATGCAATTTAATGGATAATCTCCTCGAGTCTTTCACCATTAATGACAATATCTTCGAAGCCTGCACAATTAGTTGTTAGCATTAAACAACATTCAATGCATATTGGAAAAAGCACGAGAATGGCAGGGAAGACCGAGAGTAGTTTTGAATATGAAGTTTTTCACGAACCCGCCAACCCGAGAACCCGCCAACTCATGGTTGTGGATGATTAAAAATAAGTTAAAGTATAGAAAAGTGGTTGGTCGAAATTGCATGCAGGAGGAATAAAAACATTTTAGGTTCTCAAGACCCACGACAAGTCTGATGGTTAAAATGAGGATCACGAAATTTTGGGTACAAAATGGAGATCACGAAATTTGGAGGATGAAAGCTTGAATCTGTGAACTTATGAAGTTTTTAAAAAATGCCAAGTATAGTGTAGAAGTGGACTTATGACATGGGAAAGTGGATGGAGAAGAAGGTCTACCACCTCCCCAATCCGCTATCTCGATGAGGATATGAAGGAAGAGTCCCAAAAACTTCTAAGTGTAGAGACTAGTGGAGCATATGGAGAAGAGTGGTGAAAAGAGGAAAATGGTTAGAGTGGTGAAAAGAGGAAAATGGTTAAGTGTGGAGATGGAAGGTGAGGGAGATAAGTGATGAGAGTACTTCACAATTCGAAAATGGAGAGGAGAACATGATACTTAGAAAAATTATTCATAATCTCTCCTTCGGACCTTTAGACCAGGTCTTGAATAACTCAGGCATGCGAAAATGAATTTATGAACTGAAAAGTGCATGACGAAGTTGAGACTAAGGGATGAAGAGTCAACTTATAAAAGTTCAAAAAAAATATTATTTTTATATCAAGGATTTTATGAATCCAAGAGAGAAAAATATATATGACCAAATTTTGGTCAACAAAAAGTGCTCATTTAACCATAAACAAAATAGAAATATTGTCACCCAACCATAGGCACAAAGGCCACCCTCAAGCACCTTAACCTTTACAGAGAGAATAATTTCGATAGCAAATCAATAGCCAACCAAGGATAGAGCACCAAGAAAAGATAACCAAATACCAAGAAGAAATTTGAAGCCAGAAACCCAAATACAAGTTCCAGTAGCTGCAGATGCAACTCCTCTCCAAACTTGCACACAATTGGTCTTATGCAGTTGCGATTGAGTGAGTTGCAAATGAGCTCTAGCGCCTTGTATTTATACTACTCCTTCTTAGCTGTCTGGTCTGACTTCTCTTCCTGGGGGATAAAAACTCAATATTAATTATTCTCTTTAGCTGACTTGTATTCTAGGGTTATTGTCCAAGGATTTAGGGTTTCTCTTGCTTCCTGGAATATTCTAGTATCATCAAAGGTTATAAGTGGAGGTTAATACCTCCCGCAGTGACCATAATATCATAACTGCCTCCTAGCTAGGAAGATATGAAAGGAAATGGTATTGAGCACAAACAAGCCATTCAACATGTAGCATCAACATAGCCACACATGCTATCTCATGATCAAATCATGAGCACCATCATCACTATCCAACTGGATAGTCTCCATGGAAATCAGAACAATGCCATCCAATAGAACACTACTATTTCTATTCATAGTAGTATACAACTACTATCTAGTGGTACATAACCACTCTCAGTAGCACACTCTGACTAACTAGTGACCCACAGTCACTATCAATGGATCACATCCACCACAATAACATACAACTACTGTCTAGAGACATACGGTCTCTACAACAATCATATCATATGATATCAATCTGCATAAACAATATCATGATACAAACTGAGTCATCTGGGCCATTCTTTCACTCACATATGTGATATCTGTAAGAGCATCTTCCCCCATAAAAATAAACCATAAGCCATGGGCTATCTGGACTATTCTTCCCAAGCATACAAAAATAATTGTCCCTGATTTCTAAGCCTGGACCATTCACCTAACTGGGCCATTCCTCCAACACTAATCATAGTGCAACTTGGAGAGAATGAGTTGTCCTTAGGGAATGCTTGTCCTTTCCTAAGGAAATGATTGTCCTGCACCAACCTCCAAAACAAACTATTCTTTGAAACTACTCACAACTGTGAACTTCGAAAGAATGACTTCCCGACAAGGCAAACCATTCTACTTGACCACTACTCAAAGTGATTGCCAAGAAGAATGATTGTCCTAGACCATTCCCCCATATTGGCCACAAAAGGAATCATTGTCTATGGTACATCAAAAATCTATCAAACCATTTTCATTATGAAAATGATTGTCTGATATCGACCATTTTCTGAACTAGAAAATGCTTGTCCGTCAGAAATCTCGAACCACTTTCCAGACTGGAAAGGAACTGCCCAACCTTGACCATTTTCCAAACAGGAAAATGACTACCCATGAATCAATAATATATATCATTTCTCCCTCCCAACCTAGGGAGCATCTCTTCCCTTTCAGCTAAGGGATTTATCTCCACGAGTCCCATCTTGTTCCTTAAGGATGCAAACTTTATCCTGGACAAGGCTTTGTCAAAATATTAGCTACCTGCTCATTTGTGGAGATACACTAGATTTTCACTTCTCCTTCATGGACTTTATCATGAATAAAGTAGTATTTGATCTCAATATGTTTCGACCAGTCATGAAACACTAGGTGTTCTGATAGCCTCATACAACTTTGATTGTCACAATATATTATGGTCGAATCTAGTACCTGATCAAATAATCCAGAAATCAGCTTCCTCATCAATACTACTTCAGTACATGCTTCACATGTTGCGATATATTATGCTTCTACTGTGCTGAGTGCAATGGAATTTTGTTTCCTGCTGGCCCATGATATCATAGCAGAGCCCAAACTGAAACACATCCCTGAAGTACTCCTAATGTCTTCTACACTCCCTGCCCAATCTGAATTTGTGAATCCATGAAGTTGTATATCGATGGATGAGGTGCATCTTAAACCATAGTTTATCATCCCACAAATATATCTCATAACATGCTTTGCAGTTATCCAATGATCATGTCTGGGTTCCACCTAGAACTCGCTTAAGGTGTTTACAACAAAGCAAATATATGGTCGAGTATTCACTAGAGACATCAACAACCTAATCAATTGTCGGTATAAGGACGGGTCTACTGGATCAGAATCTGAGTCTCTTATTTTTCTTATATCTGTGGTCATAGGAGTGGCCATGGATTTACAATCCATCATTCTAAATTTCTGAAGAATATTCATTGTATACTTTCCTTGTCTAAGGAAGAATTCACCACACTTCTACCATACCTCTAGTCCCAAGTAATAGTGCATGAGACCAAGATCTTTCACACCGAACTCATAAGCTAATTCATTTTTACACTAGGTGATGAGAGATTCTACACCTGTCAAGAATAATTCATCGACATACAGTAGTAGAATCACAAGTGCATTGTTCACAACCTTGTAGTAGAGATTTGGATATGCATGACTCTTAGAGAAACCAATTCTTATTAAGTAATTGCCTATTCTGGCATACCAAGCTCTTGGAGCTTGCTTGAGTCCATAAAGGGATTTCGTTAATCTGTAAACATGTGTCTTTGGAATTCACTTCAAAACCTTGAGGTTGTTTAATATATACTTCTTCAATTGCTCCATTGAGAAAAGTTGTATTTGCATCCATCTAATGTAGACTCCATCCCATGGAAGAAACAAGAGACATAATGGATATAATAGAAGTATATCTGGCAACCATAGCAAAGGTTTCATCATAATATTCTTCCTCCTTCTGGAAGAAACCTTTAGCTACGAACCTTGCCTTGTATTGGTCCACGCTTCTGTGTACTGCATGTTTGATCTTATAGACCCATTTTGAAGTTACCTCTGATTTTTCCTTGGGTCTAGGAATGATTTCCTACACATCCATTTTCATGATAGATTGGTATTCTTGTGTCATGGATTCTTTCCACTGTTTCTTCTGAGCTATTTCATCAAATGTGATGGGTTCTGTTAGCAACAATTTTGGTATCAGGGCACAAAGGTACACAGGTCTGCAGGATTGCCCGGGAAGCGCCCAAGTGCAGCATGGAGGAACCTCTTTTCAGTTACAATTCGAGCGAATGGGCGAAGTTTCGCTGACGGCCACCGAGATCCACCTATAAATATGATCAATGGTCGTCGGGATTTTGAGGCTGCCAAGTTGCCCCGGGGTTAATGCAGGAGATGGATCCAATAATTCAAGACAAATCTGGGTCGCTCGATCCAATTGGGACAGGTGGATTTCAGTCGGTGTATCAGGGATCAGAGTTTCGGGAAACAAGGAGCCTCCCATTCGTTGCAGTTGAGATCGTCGATCGAAGAAATGCCGAAAGGGCCTTTGGAGCTGAGCCCATGGTCCTAGCACTAAGTCACTTCAAGAGAGCCTGTAAACGAGGGTGGCTCCCTTTTAAATATCGAATGCCCCCTCGTCCATTCATCCTAAGGACGTGTGGCGCAAGATCTGGTCGCGTCAGTTTTCAGTAATCGTAAGTTCAAAGGGTAAAAGTTTCATATCACTTTCTATCGCGAAACCCCGAACCCTGAAGCACTGAAAGCACCCAAGGTCAGGCCCACAGTATCAAGGGGAAGTCTTAGTCATCCATTTGAAGAAGACACCTGACATGCGATTGAGCTCCTCGTCGATTCGCCCATCATGATTTCAAAGAGCAAAGTGCGGCATCGTCGTATCCCCGATGCACGAAGTAGCAAGAGAAGCCAGGACCTAGGGCCCATAGCAGCGTCGGGTGAGCTGAGGACCGTTAGATTTCAAGGATGCATGGCGCCCTATTGAGTCGTTTCATAATTTCGCCCATCGCGACTATGATAAGAAAGGATCAAATCCTTCCTATTCACGTATGCCGAAAGCGCTTATGGGAATAATAGCACAGGGTCACAGCCCATGGTCACCAAGAAGGACAGGAGTTGTGCGAAAAGGGACCAAAGGTGTCAAGTCCAGTCGCCGAAGGGATTATCGCGATTTATAGGTGCCATCAGATACGATTCCGCTCTTGGTTTCCTCTTGGAGTAAATGAAGGTAGGAATGGGTGGATGAAACCTCTTTTCATTCATTAAGTGTGAGGTATGGAGGGTCCGTCAAGCGGTCTGCTCGAAGGGGTTTTGTGTACTGATTTTTCCAGAGAAGCCATGCCGAAGTCCTTGATTAGACAGAGAAGTCTGCACACGCCATGTTGGCCTTTAATGTTTCAACTACCTCCCCTGCAAAGCCCACGCGAAGTTAAGGAGACGTCTGACGAGGGACTTTGGCCCGAAGATCGATTAAAGGGACACCAAGCCTTGGGTGACTGGGCATGCATCTGTGAGGTGAATTTTCCTGAGTATATAGACTCAGTCTTTGTATTTTGTAAGGATGGATGGTTGAGCAAAGCTCTCGATTGTAAAGTTTTGATGAAGCGTTGGTCGCTCTGGTTAATGTATAAGGCATTTGAGACTTCTTACTTTATGGATGTCAGACTCTTTTTCATCTCTCTGTTTACTGTGTTAGAACGACTCAGAATTGGAGGATCCAATCGAGTTGCAGCTGTTATAGGATGATGTAGGTTGGATCACTGTAACAGTTGTATTGTTTCTAATTGGTTCCTGTGATTTTATTAGCACTGAACGACTTGGAATTGAAGGATTCAGTCAAGTCACCCCTCAGTTTCTTGAAGCCCTGGACCAAGAGGATATTGGCTCCTGAGTTTTTCATCCTCAAGTTGCCGAAGGCCTGTTGCCTGAGGCAGTCTTGCTCGCCCTTCTCTCAAGTCTTCCATCTACCACCCTTTAATCCATTTACTGACGGAAGTTGGATCAAGACCTCCCTTGCTTTCTACATACCAGGCCCAGTTTCCTGAGTTAAAGCTATATTTTCTTGAGTCTTTACCATCTGATCACCCCATCGTGACATAAAATTGATGGGTGTTGGGCTCTGCTCCTGTAAGCAATCCAGGAGTGACTTCTGACGCTAACATTTCTGGCGTCGTTTCCGGGGACGAAGTTGAAGATTTTCCCTGGGCAGAACGACATTGAGCCTCTGATTCTGAAGGTGCATCAGACATCAGAGCCCTTCAAGATTTCTACTGTGCACCTGGCGACTCCATTGTTTCCACTTCACTGTTTCAGCTGTGGCTACTGTCGGCACACCTGAAATCTGACCCAGAGGATATTTCTCGAGAAGGTTTCAGCAGCTGCTTTCTCAGCCTGAGAAGCTTCCTAGGATAACAACAACGTTAGGATCTGGCCTTTGATGGTGAACAAGGACCAGACACATTCGAAGCTGTGTATATTTCACCTGTTTACTCCATGATTCAAGGATCGATTGGCGACTACTCCTGATCCTTGAATCATGGAGTCACCAGGTGAAAGATGCATAGGTTAGAACAACACAGGTTCGATATGGAGAAAATCCTTGCTCGCAAGTTCACTCCTTTTAATTTTTCTGGTATTCCTGGTTTTCCTAATGTTGTCCCCTCTCCGAATGAGTGGGGCGATTATTTGCCCATATTTGGAAGATGTGAAGAGGACAACCCTACTCGGCACCTCAGGGAGTTTCATGAACTCATGCATCAGTGGGAGATACATCATGAGGATGTATTACTAAAGATGTTCATGTTCTCATTAGCAGGGGATGCACGTAAATGGTATCATTCTTTACCCCCTGCTAGCATTTCTTCAATCTCAGAGTTTCATGCAGCTTTCATCGCCTATTGTCAAGAGTTTTATCCCTCCGAGTTGATTTGTCATAATTGTGGTGAGGGATACCACAACTCTGTACAAAATGGAGCTATTTCTGACATAGGCTGTGAGGATGATCCTGATGACCTGGATCGGAAATCATTCCTTTCTCCTCCCCATTCGTCTGCATCAGAGGAGTGTTATGGAAGTGATGAAAATCCCAGGGAGGAAGAAGACACCCTGAGCGAGCTGAGGGAACAGGTGAAGTATCTCTCTGCTCAATTAGAAAGGTTGAAATCTGAAGACTGTGCAGAGGATCTTCCAGTCTCCGAGGCAGATGTTCTAAATGGCTCTTTCAAGGAGATTATTGAAGATTTTGTAAACGCATTAACTTCTTCCCCCGATGAGCTTGTTGTCTTAGATCAATACGATGAAGAGGTAGTTGTGGAAGAGGATTGTTCTCTTTTCCTTCATGATATTTCCCATGATGTGTTTACATTTGGGGTCGACATGGAGGAGCGGGAGATAGTTCCATTTATGCAAATTAGAGAAGCTCTTTTCCCCGCCGACTTTGATGATTATCTAGAAGAGGAGCAGCAGAACCCCACATCACCTTTTTCTGATCAGAATGGCCAGCCTTTTTATGATAGCTATGAATCATGTTCTGAGATGGAAATGCAGGACTTCCAAGAGAAGAGCTTTCCCACAGGTCATGTTTATGACGATTATGAATCTGACCCGGGGGAGAGCCAAGAAGAGGAAAAAGAACCAGAGGAGTAGTCTGCCCTTTATTCAGAACCATTCAGTGAGCAGCCACCACCTGAGATCAGCGATCCCACTTTAGTTATTCACCCGCATGTGCTTATCAGAGATATTCGGCCACATGTGAACAACTGTGTAGTAGAAGAGGTTGCCTGTCGCTAATTTTCCGAAATTCTCCGCTCATTCTATGACCCTGTCAGCGAATACATAGAGTGGCATGTCCTTTATGCCTTTGAACCACCCTATTCCATATCAACTTCACCCTGTAAGGAGAAGTTGAAGAGTGTAGTCGTTTTGCTGTCACGGTTACACTATCTGTTGGTGATCATCGACAGAAGGAAGGAGATTCTATCCAGGAACTTGCTTGAATAGCTATGGTGGAAGTTTTCTTTCACCTAGCCCATGTAAAATATTTTATTAGCATTAGGACTGTATATAAATAAGCTCCTTTGAGCATGTAGCTTTATTTTGTTACTTTTGTTTTTCGGCCTGTATTTTCAGCAGCGGGATGTTTTGAGCCTAACTCCATATCCCAACAACAAGGCACTGAAGCTGCGAAATGAGTTCTTAGAGCATCACAGGGACAACTCTATCCCCCATGGAGCCTAATGTTAGCAACAATTTTGGTATCGGGGCACAAAGGTACACAGGTATGCAAGATTGCCCGGGAAGCGCCCAAGCGCAGCACGAAGGAACCTCTTTTCAGTTACAATTCGAGTGAATGGGCGAAGTTTTTCTGACGGCCATCAAGATCCACCTATAAAACTAATCAATGGTCATCGGGATTTCGGGGCTGCCAAGTTTCCCCAGGGTTAATGCAGGAGATGGCTCCAATAATTCAAGACAAATCTAGGTCGCCCGATCCAATTGGGATAGGTGGCTTCCAGTTGGTGTATCGGGGATCAGAGTTTCGGGAAACAAGGAGCCTCCCATTCGTTGCAGTTGAGATTGTCGATCGGTGAAATGCCAAAAGCGCCTTTGGAGTCGAGCCCATGGTCCTAGCACTAAGTCACTTCAAGTGAGCCTGTAAATGAAGGCAGCTCCCTTTTAAATATCGAATTCCCCCTCGTCCATTCATCCTAAGGACGCGTGGTGCAAGATCTGGCCGCATCGGTTTTCGGCAATCGTAAGTTCGAAGGGTAAAAGTTTTGTATCATTTTGTATCACAAAACCTTGAACCCCAAAGCACCGAAAGCACCCAGGGTCGGGCCCACAGTATCAAGGGGCAGTCTCAGTCGTCCATCTGAAGCAGACACCTGGTGCGTGATTGAGCTCCTCGCCGATTCGCCCATCGCGAGTTCAAGGAGCAAAGTGTGGCATCGTCGTATCCCCGATGCGTGAAGTAACGAGAGAAGCCAGGACCTGGGGCCCATAGCAGTGTCGGGTGAGCTGAGGACCATCTGATTTCAAGGATGCTTGGTGCCCTATTGAGTCGTTTCGGCATTTCACCCATCGTGACTATGATAAGAAAGGATCTTCTCCTTCCTATTCACGAACGCCGAAAGCGCTTATGGGAATAATAGCACAGGGTCACAGCCCGTGGTCACCAAGAAGGAAAGGAGTTGTGCGAAAAGGGACCAAAGGTGTCAAGTCCAGTTGCCGAAGGGATTATCGTGATTTACAGGTGCCATCAGATACGATTCCGCTCCTGGTTTCCGCTTGGAGTAAATGAAGGAAGGAATGGGTGGATGAAACCTCTTTTCATTCATTAAGTGTGAGGTATGGAGGGTCCGGCAAGTGGTTTGCTCGAAGGGGTTCTGTGTACTGATTTTTCCATAGAATCCATGCCGAAGTCCTCGATTAGACAGAGAAGTCTGCACATGCCATGTTGGCCTTTAATGTTTCAGCTACCTCCCCTGCAAAGCCCACGTGAAGTTAAGGAGACGTCTGACGAGGGACTTTGACCCGAAGATCGATTGAAGGGACACCAAGCCTTGGGTGACTGGGCATGCCTCTGTGAGGTGAATTTTCCTGAGTATATAGACTCAGTCTTTGTATTTTGTAAGGATGGATGGTTGAGCAAAGCTCTCGATTGTAAAGTTTTGATGAAGCGTTGGTCGCTCTCGTTAATGTATAAGGCATTTGATACTTCTTACTTTATGGATGTCAACCTCTTTTTCATCTCTCTGTTTACTGTGTTAGAACGACTCAGAATTGGAGGATCCAGTCGAGTTGCAGCTGTTATAGGATGATGTAGGTTGGATCACTGTAACAGTTGTATTGTTTCTAATCGGTTCCTGTGATTTTCTTAGCACTGAACGACTTGGAATTGAAGGATTCAATCAAGTCACCCCTCAGTTTCTTGAAGCCTTGGACCAAGAGGATCTTGGCTCCTGAGTTTTTCATCCTCAAGTTGTCGAAGGCATGTTTCCTGAGGCAGTCTTGCTCACCCTTCTCTCAAGTCTTCCATCTACCACACTTTAATCCATTTACTGACAGAAGTTGGATCAAGACCTCCCTTTATTTCTACATACAAGGCCCAGTTTCCTGAGTTAAAGCTATATTTTCTTGAGTCTTTACCCATCTAATCACCCCATTAAACAAATCGTGACATAAAACTGATGGGCGTTGGGCTCTTCTCCTGTAAGAAATCCAGGAGTGACTTCTGACGCTAACAAGTTCTTCATTTATAAGTTTTGTCATACATGCTACATAGCTGGAGAATATTTTGGGATTTTTACTTTCTCTAAAAGTGCCACTTGGAGCTTTGAGTATTTCTGCTTCTTGTAGAGTAGCTTGAAGCCAAGCTAGATGTTTTCTAGTTTTGGGTACAATGACTGATTCAATAGATTCACATGGTTTCATCGGATGATCAAGTTGTTTTGGTTCTTCATTCTGACTTCCTAGAGGACAAGTGATTTCTTTTTTAGACTCTTCATATTCTTCTTCTTCCATGGATTCTTCTATAGATTTCTTGAAGGCCATCTTCTCATTGAAGATTACATCTTTGTTGACTTCAATCTTATGTTTTTCTAGAATATAGATTATGTAGGCTTTGGATGATTCACTATATCCAACAAATATGCCCTTCTTCCTAAGGGTTCTAGTTTCTTCCTTTTATCCTTAGGGATATAAATGTAAATAGGGCACCCAAAAATTCTTAAGTATTACACATTGGGTTTCTTCCCTGAGAATGATTCTTCTTGAGTCATGTCCTTAAATATGCGACGGGAACTTCTGTTCTAAACATATATTGTTGTCATGGTTGCTTCTCCCCATAAATACATGGATAAACCTTGATCACTCATTAGTGCCTTCATGGTTTCCTCAATGGATCTATTCTTCCTTTCTACTACACCATTTTGTTGATGATTGTGAGGAACGGTTAGCTCCCTCCTAATCTCTGTTGATTTGAAAAAGGAAACAAATTCCTTGGATGTGTATTCTCCTCCATTATCTATTCTCAAAGTCTTGATTTTCTTGCTTGTGAGGTTTTCTATTTCTTCTTTGAATTCTTGAAACCTGTTGAAAACTTCATCCTTTGTCTTCAAGAGGTATAACCAAGTCTTTCTTGAGTAATCATATATGAAGGTTACATAATAAAGACAACCTCCTAGATATTTGACTGGGATCGGACCACAAACCTATGAATGTATTAGATATAGGATTTCCTTAGATCTATTATTGCTACTTGAGAATGGATTCTTAACATTTTTACCAAGTGCACATCCTCTGCAAATTCCTTCATGTGTATATTGTAGTTCTGGTATTCCTTCAACCATTTTCTCAAGGAAAGTTAATGCTTGATAGTTAATATGAGCATACCTTCTATGCAAAAGTTCACTGGGATTGGCTTCATCATGTATGAGATCTTCATCATTATGTTCTAGTAATTTGTATAATCTTTCTTCACAAGTTCCAATAACTCTAGCATTCTCTATGTTGGAGTCTTTAGGCCAAGATAATACTTCACCATCTACAAAGGCTATTCTATTTCCTTTGTCTTCTAGGAAAGATATAGATACAAGATTATTTTATAAACCATGTACATATAAGACATTACTCAAATGAAAATTGTTATTTGATTTCAATTTTATGGAGGCTTGACCAATTCCTTTGACTAGATAAGTGTTCTTGTCTCCAAGTTCTACCCTGTAGGATGTCTTATTTTCATTCAGACTGGAGAGTCTGACCTTTTCTCTTGTCATATGCCTGGAAGATCCATTGTCAATTATCCACATGTCATATTCAAGAGTTCATGTAAGAGCTTAATAGTGTAGATGATATGTCTTTTCATTCATGATTTATGTTGACTGATAGTTCGTCAAACTTTGAATTTAACTGCTCCAACGTTGACTTTGACCCCAAATCTCAACCTTGACAATTTTGCCTTCTAAGATTTCCAATAGATGCGCTAGACTAAGGAGCACTAGAATATCTTCTCCTTGAGTAAGGTGTTCCATCATAAGGTACTAGGCAAGATGTTTTATGGTTTGCAACTGCACCTGCTAATAACCCTAGTGACAATTCTTAAGTAACTGCACCTGCTAGTAACCCTAACGACAGTTCTTCAACAAGATTTATAATATTATGGCTTAGCTTCCTTCCAGTGGTTACACTGACTGAAGGAGGTGTGGTCCCATAAACTGTTAGAAAAGTGGGTATGCTCGTTTAACCATAGACAATATAGCAATATTGTCACCCAACCATAGGCACAAAGGCCACCCACGAGAACCTTAACCTTGACAGAGAGAAGAATTCTAGTATAAAATCAATAGTCAACCAAGGATAGATAACCAAGCAAATATAACCAAAGACCAAGCAAAAAGTCCAAGCTAGAAACCGAAATACAAGTTGCAGCAACTGCAGTTGCAACTCCTCTCCAAACTTGCGCACAACTGGTATTATGTAGTTGCGAGTGAGTGAGTTGCAAATGAGCTCTATCTCCTTGTATTTATATGCTCCTTCTTAGTTTTATGGGCTGAGTTCTCTTCCTAGTGGATAAAAACTCAATATTAATTATTCTCTTTAGCTGACTTGTCTTCTAGGGTTATTGTCCAAGGATTTAGGGTTTCTCTTGTTGATGTTTGGACAACATCGGTAAGACATTCTCTAAAGATAGTATATAATAAGTAAATGATAATAATAAGTAGTTATTGATTATTCAAGGGACGCGTCCTTTCATGGATGGTCACCTTATGTTCACTATATATGGAACACTCATTATTGTAATAATACATTGAATATCTCTCATATCTCATATGAATAAAAACTAACATGGTATCAAAGCAGGTCTGGGATAACTCCCTCACGGGAGGGCCCAGGTAAATATGAAATAAGGATACACAGTTGCATCTTTGAGCATAAGGGACATATGATTTGTCCATATGTAACAAAAAGCCAAAATGTATTTGGTATTGAGCATGGATAAAGATCTCCCGGTTCACCATTTATGGTATAAGCGTTCGATATATTCGGTGCACCTCTAGTTCGAATTGACTGATTAATAACATCTATGGGGTTTCTCTTCCACCATTCTCCTAGTTGGATGAGAGCATCCTCGTAGGGTTGAGAGAAGGGATATGAACTGCCATCTTTTGGATGGATGATAATGGCTCCATAAACTGTAACTTGAAGCCATGAGCTATGAGCATGCCACCACAGAGCTCCCATGTATTCAGCGATGACAAATTTGTAAGTGTAACTTCCACCAGGATGAATGGGGCATTATGTTACGTATCCTGGTCTGTCATCCCATGCTATGGGGAATTGTCAAAATCCATGCCAGTGAAGGGTTGCATTATACAGCGCTCATTTATGGACTATAACAATAACAATATCTCCATTCTCCACATGATGGTTGGGCCTGGTAATGGCCCAAGAAAATGAGTGTGCTGAGATCAAGAACTCCTTGAACCAAATCCACAATATGAGGAAGCAGAAATAGCGGTGGTGATGGCATCTTGAAAGAGGATCTATGGAAGCAGTGGATCTGTAAGAGAGGTCGAAGCTGCTTCTTTGATTACATGGTTGCTCGTGGGATATATGTCAAAATCTACAATAGTCTTGATGATAAAAATAGCATGCTATAGAACAATGGCAAGAAATTCCCTGAGAGTTCAACTCAAATGACCCACGAGGTAAGTTTCCACAGGAACAAATATGCTTTCCAACAATGCCTCGAAAACATTGTAGCATGAAGACGGGTGAAGAATCCAGGGCATCCTGACAGCTGAATAGAAGACGTTCTTACAAAATTTAAATCCGAGAAGGTTGATGAGCATCTTGTTGCAAATGACGATCAAAACCATTGTCTGGACATTGCTTCTATATTGACACTCCACAAAAAAAAAAGGAAAACTATGTGTTGAAACCCTAGGTACTGCCCAAAAGAATAAAAGTTGATCTTTCTAGAGCTATTGATTACAAGATGGAAGATTTGGAGAGAAATTGTAACATGCTACTCTATGATCCGTCTATTGGAAGCTGAGATCATTATTCAAATGGTTTGTAATCGTGAATTAGTAAAAGAAGTGATTTTTACAGCGTTAATACAAGATGTGTTTCATCTATTAATAAACATTATAGAGCGTTGGATAGAGTCGAATGTTTAAGAGAGGCTTGTTGCCAAATCTGGTGCTGAGGAAATCTTCATAGGAGGTGGAGATGCTTTCTCTAGGGTTCTTGGAAACCCTAAGCCACAACTGAGAATTTTTTTTTTAGAGGTTCCTTTCGAATAACCTATTGTCAGGAAGGGATGCAACTTCACGACATATGATCTAAGAGAGACCATTCATGTTCCATATCATGTGGATGCTTTCCAAATCTCCTAATCTGTAAGAAGTTGAATGATAAAATGTGATTTGATTGAATGGTTACAATACACAAATGTGTGAAGTGCTGGCACATCTAATTATAAATAGATATCCTTTATATTATATATGGAAAACACGGGAGGAGTCACCTCCAACTCCAGATGGAGTGTTGATGTTTTCCAACTTCCTGGTTTAATGAGGGATCCTCGATATATCAAGTATGGTCCAAAATGACTTAGCATGATCAACATTTACCTAGGGCAAAGGAATCCATAAATGCAATGTATGTTCAGAACATAAGTCCTCATAAGACTTTGAGGAACATGATGCCCAAGGAGGCCTTCATCGGAGTGAAGCATGAGGTTGGACACTTCAGGATATTTGGGTGTTCTGTATACATTCATGTACCCAAGGAGAAAAGGACCAAGCTAGACCCTTCAAGAAGAAAGGGTACATTTGTTGGGTAGAGTGAGTCTTTGAAGGCATACCGGATCTAAATCCCTGGTAAGAGACTGACTGAGGTGAGCAGACATGTTACCTTTGAGGAGGAGGTAGCCTTCATGAGATCTAGAGGATCTCACATGGATATGGAGGAGTATCATTCCATCATGAAGAATTATGTGTGGGATATTGTTCTGAGACCTGAAAGGAAGTCTGTAGTGACTTCCAAATGGATTTACAAAATCAAACACACAGTTTATGGGAGCATCGAGAGGCACAAAATGAGATTTGTTGCTAGAGGTTTCTCTCAAATGGAGGGAATAGATTATGAGGATACATTTGCTCCTGTTTCTCAATACACTTCTATCCGGATGATTATTTCCCATGCAACATCCATGGGTTAGAGAGTACATCAGATGGATGTAAAGACAACCAGATGGTTTCGTGATACATGAGAAGGAGTCTCATGTGTGCAGGTTGAAAATGGACTTGTATGGAATCAAGCAACCACCTCGAGATTGGTATGCAAGGATTGATGGACACTTGATGAGTTTGGGCTTCAGAAAAAGTGTTGTTGATCCCAACCTGTACTACAAAATTGTTAATGGTGAGGCCCTGATTTTGGTCCTCTACGATGATTATTTATTCCTCACATGTATATAGAGCTTTGTTATTGAATGCAAGTATGCGTTGGCCTTTAAGTTCGAGATGAAGGACCTTGGTATGATTCACTACTTCTTGAGACTAGCATTGTGGCAGAGAACTGATGAGATCTTCCCGAGTCAGGGGAAGTACACAGTTGAGATATTGAAGAAGTTTGAGATACTTAACTTCAAGCCCGTGGCTATACCAATGATGACGAATCTAAAGAAACTAAGTGTGTCTTCTTCCGATTTTGACGAAATTGATCTGAATCTGTATAGACAGATGATTGGATAATTGATGTATCTGGTTAACACAAGACCAAATATTTTCTATGCAGTGAGTGCACTTAGCCAGTTTATAAGTCAGTTGAGATAGACACACTAGATTGTTGTGAAGCATGTGTTGAGATACTTGTGAGGCACAGTTCAACATGGTCTGAGATATACTTCCAGTATTGATATAATATGGCAGGAATATATTGACTCTGATTGGGCAGGGAGCGCAGTGGATAGAAAGAGCACCTTCAAGTGTTGCTTCACTTTGGGATCTTTCATGGTTTCCTGGTGTAGCAGGAAATGAACTTCTGTGGCGTTGAGCACAACAGAAGCATAATACATTGTATTAAGTATGACAGACCGTGAAGTAGTGTGGCTTCACAAGCTCCTTGCAGATCTATCTGAACATGTGTTGGATTTATTATGGTAACCAAAGTTGTGTGAAGATATCTAATAATCCGGTGTTTCATGACAAATCGAACCACATTGAGATCAAGTACCATTACATCTGATACATGATGCAGAGGAAGGAAGTATTGGTGCGGTACCTTCCTACAGATGAGCAGGTTGTTGATGTTCTTACCAAACCAAGACAAAGTTCAAGTACTTCCGTGACAGACTTGGAGTGGCAGAGAATGCCTCCTTCACTGAGAGGGAGTGTTGATGTTTGCAGCTTCCTGAGACATTCTCCAGATCGTACTACTCCGTGACTGAGTTGATTTGATCTATGATGATACTTATCCGAGAAGGGATAAGTGGGGCACCTATCCGAGAAGGGATAAGTGCGGTTGGAATTATAACCCAACATCCCATGTGGAGAGCACATGAGGACATGTCAAGGTAGTTGACCCTTGACGTCATACACTATAGGAGTTGACCCTAGTGTTTCTAGAGGGTGTAACCTCTAGAATTCCACATGGAGTGCCATGTGTGACAAACTTTCTCCAGATAGTACTCCTATGTGAATTGAGTTGAGTTGATCTGTGAGGACACTTATCCGAGAAGGGATAAGTGGAATACTTATTCGAGAAGGAATAAGTGCAGTTGGGATTATAAACCAATGTCCCATGTGGACATCACATGAGGACATCTCAAGGGAGTTGACCCTTGACATCATACACTATGGGAGTTGACCCTAGTGTTTCTAGATGGTGTAGCCTCTAGAAGTCCATATGGAGTGCCATGTGTGACAAACTTTCTCTAGATCGTACTCCTCTATGAATTGAGTTGAGTTGATCTGTGAGGACACTTCTTCGAGAAGGAATAAGTGCATTTGGGCTTATATCCCATTGTCCCATGTTCAGAGAACATGAGGACATGTCAAGGGAGTTGACCCTTGATGTCTCACACTATGGGGAGTTGACCCTAAGTGTTCCTAGAGGAAGTATCCTCTAGAAGTCCACCTGGGAGTT